>JAGTTH010003549.1:0-70353 GCA_022606485.1 Agraylea sexmaculata | reverse complement strand
CTCCAGTTATTAATTCCTAAACTCCTAACTACCTTATAAAATTCGTCCGCCCACCTTAGCCTAGGTCTACCCTGCCTTCTCTTACCCACAGGCTTGCTGGATAGTATTTCCGATACTATCCCTCCTGCTCTTAACCCAACCTAATGTTAAAGCCCTAATAAACTGCACTACGTTCACGCTCTTATATAATGAGTAAATCTCATCGTTCCGTCTAATTCTAAATAGTCCCGGTGCCTCCTGAACAGGACCCAAGATCCTCCTAAGAATCTTCCGCTCGAACCTAAGTAGCCTATCCTCCTCAATCTTGGTAATAACCCATGTTTCTGCACCGTAGGTTAGTACTGGCCTAATTAGCATTTTGTATAGAGAGTAAATAGTACATACTTTTAATAATTTAACTCGACAATAAACAAGTGAAGTGAGAAAAAATGATACCAATCGATGTAGAAACAATGTGGGTTGACAAGTCCATATAAAGTGACTGAAAACCATGTTATTACAATCAATCGACTTTATTAAATTTCTTACAGTGTGAGAATAAGGAATTTTTGCCGTTTATTTATTATTATACAGGGTGAACTTGAAATAATTGAGAATATTTTAGGGGGTGGTAGGATATCGCAAATACATATATGTATTGATTAAAAAATAATTAATAATATTAATTACGTATAGCAGACACAATATACACGTGAAAATCACTATTGAGTACTTCACAGAAACAGGTTATTCTAAGATGGTGGCCCCAAACTCGATTCGAAATTTTTTATTTTTTATTTTAAAGTAATATATTTTTCAACTATTTTTGCGTAATTATTCTCAGTTATTTCAAGTCAACCCTTTACTACCTTTAATACCTTTATTTTATCATAGATCTAATGGTGTGGACAGGATTTGTATCAAAATTTTTTTTTAATCAATTTAAACAGCCAAAATTGTTTTAATCCTCACCTCACAAATAAAATAGGTAAGTTCTCGTTTTTTCATATTAATATTGTGTAATTCAAATCAATGTAAAAGGGTCACTTTTTGTGTAAACATTAAGTTAAAATTGTTTACAAAACATCTGATAAATAAACCTAGAGATTGGTAATATTTTTGATTGCATGCACAAAAATAAATTAATATAATCCATTTTTCGTCCGTGTCTCAATTTACTCGCATTTTGGATATGAACAACGATGGTATTTTAAATAGTAGCAAAATTTACTGGGATATCGTAAATCCCATAATAAATTATGAAATAAGTTCTTTAAGATTAGAGTGAGAAAAGCTAATAAATCAAAACAATAAGCTGGTTCATGTTTGGCAGATGAAAAATTTGATCTGTGATTGTGATAGAAGATATTGCCAAATACTAAGACATATTACAATTTATAAGAAGGCATTGTAATTTACAAACTGCTAAACCGTGTTTATTTACTCATTGTACGATATGTGAAACAATACCAGATAAGGCTTCCTATATAACATACGACTTAACATTGTACTTGCACTTTGTCATACATTTAAATAACTACAAAAAGTAGTGAGTGGTGAAATTATTGCTTTATTTGTATTTTATTTTTCAGTATAATTTACCAAACTGATTCTATGAAAGAGTGATCAATTGTATAATCAAAAGCGCTCAATATAACAGCTGGATTAATATTGATATTTCACATAGTTTTGTATTTGATATTGACTAATATTTCAGTGTGAAAATGGTGTCTCGGTATTTTTAACAGAAATATCGATTAATTTGAATACAATCCATCTTTTGATTAGTAATTTAAGAGTAGATATATTATAAAAAGTATCCAAGTAGTTCACTGTAATTTAAATGCCTGAAATAAGATGTTTATTTAATTAAATTATGACTTCAAAACTAGGGCTGGAACTATATTTTGCTTTGAATTTATTATATGTACATATTAAATATAAATCCTTATCTTATACAAAGAAAAATTAAAAATGGAAACTTAATGTAACGTTTTTCTTTTTTTTTAACTATCACCTACAAATTGTTATATTTAATTTTAATAACACACATTTTTCCATCCATTATAAATATATATATATATATATATATATATATATATATATATATATATATATATATATATATATATATATATATATATATATATATATATATATATATATATATATATATATATATATTTAATGAAAATTGTACACCCAAATGCTAATTATATCTGAAATATTTCATACAACAACAATATTATAAGAATCTTCAAACCTTTTTATATAAAAAAAAGTTCGACCTTGCCAACGACTTTATTTACATTTTGAAGGCAAGCTATTCCCTTATATTTTTTTTTAATAAAAAGATAACATGACCAATTAGCTATCGTAATAATATCCTTATATTGTACATTTTCAGATGAATATTGATGATTTTTCACAACTGATTACTTATATATGTAAATGTTACGACACACTTCAAGGTCTCAATAGATCACAGGTCAGGTATCCGGACGAATTATTTGATAAATTAATTTATTACAAATGATTGTCAACAGAACAATTGTAATTATTAACAAACAACGTAATGTTGATACTTATTGTTTATAATATGTGATTATTTTCATTTATGCGAAAAATTCTCCTGCAGGTGTTTATACAAAATGTCGATGGCAAATCAAGAGGAAAAACAATTTCATGGTTTATGTCAATTTATTGATAATGTTGACAAATATTTTACATACCTACAGTTTTTATGATTTATAAAAAATATCTTTCTCATTGCGATTTTAGTAATATATTATATTTTTTTAATAATGTATTTGTTTGATTTTAATACATTAACTGTAGATACTATACAAATACACATTATAATAAAAAAAATACTTCCGTGTTTGACGGTTTCAAAATGAAGGCCGCCATTTAATTTAACAAGAGTGAATAAACTGATTGTATAATCTGGTTTATAAAAAATAAATTTTGAAAAAAAAATACAAAACAAAACAAACAATTTGTATGTTTTTCATTTGAATTCACACAAACAAATCAAATGTTTATAAAAGCAATATGAGAATTATGAGACACAACTATATTAGGAAGATTTAAAATAATAATATCTACATATTGAACTGTTTATAAATACACAATATAGTAAAAACAATCGATTTGTCAAGGTTTACGTGTAAAAGTAATGAGTGTAAATCAATTTTCCATACTATACAAGTGGAACATAATTTATACGTTGAAATAAATTATTATAAATCCCAAATTAATCAATTATTTGACTGAATAATAATTACCACGTGTATTCAATACTATTCAATCTTTCAAGTTAAATTGTGTATGAATTTTATTGTGTATTAATATAATATATTAATTATAAATTTATAAAATAACCCATATTCAGTTGTGTCAGTCATTATAATATGTACCTATAGATATTTATTAATATTATTAATGATAAACAAATATTCACATTAATAAAATTTGTTATGTAATTAAATGCTCATTAATTCTGTATTTTTAAATAAAAATATCCATAAAACGTAGGATTTTTATATTCGCGTGCTTATTTATCTTCTAATAAGTTATGTGTAAAATTATTCATGTCAAACAATAAACTGCTGTTCATTTTTATATTTATTTTTTTATATAAGAATAAACAACTCGACGATAGTTATCGAAGAGCCTACAATTCTGTGAAATGTATGAGATTATGAATATAAATGTAGAGATACAGTTTATACAAAGATTTATACAAAAAAATAAATAAAAAGGAGGTACATTAAAAGTTAAAAATTTATTGTATAAGGTTTTTCGGGAAAGAGGAGAATAAATAATAGCGAAACAATTTATATACATACATATATAATTATTGGATGATTTTTATTCATACATAAGTTAAATAGAAGTGTTTTCTTTAAATAGAGCAACTCACATACCATCCAATATCATATAAAAATAAATCTCTCATACATTCTATTCACTTTTTTGTACATTTTTTAATAAAATATTATATTTTCATACGCCACTGTACAACGGTGAACATAGTCAATTGTTATTGTATTGTGCTTGAGACAATTGGGCCAAAATCATAATAAAATCATCACATGACTTCAATAACCTAACAATAAAATAATAACAAACCGAGCCCCAGGGAATATTTATTACCAGTCTGGATTTCCCAACAGTTTATTCAACGAGGTAAATAAATAAAAAACTCTAATCCGACGCTATAATTTAATATTGTTGCGGTTTATTTATCGGGTGCAGGAAATTAATCGCAAGATTTGAATAGAAAAAAGAACACTGCAGGTAATTACTGGGTTTGCAAATAGTTTTTTATGGCGGATATGTGTCTTCTAAGTTCTTATTTTAGGATGTCGTTTTGTTTCCTGAAAGCAACCGAGCATGATGTCCATTTTGTTATGCTTCAAAACACCTGAACCCTAACAGAGGGTCGACCTTCAATCACTTGACAATTTTAAAATGCTCTTTCTATTATTGTTACACCGTTAAAAATTCAATAAAATAATAAATTAATCGCCAATTAGATCCAAACAGTTCATCTAAAAAATATATCCATAAAATAATAATTTATACAAGAATATTTTACCCAAATCAGTACTTATATTAAAATTTATTCAAAGTAATAAATTTCTTGCATTTCACAAACGGTAAAAAAAAACATTAAAAAATATTGTTTAATAATCTTTATCTCGTTTCGTATAAAATTTCGCATATTTTTTACGTGTTTTTTTAAGTCTTAGGGGCCGCGCATACGTTGAGTTTAATAGTTGAACTAACCAGTTAAAAATGACAGTTAAACTAAACGTATGTGGAGGGTCCTTAAAGAACGTATAAAATAATCTATTCGCTACTCAAAAAAGCAATAAATTCTGGCTTAAGTAATGAATACAAACCTTGACACTTATTAAAGAAAAAAGTGACTTGAAAATTATTAAAAAAAAATATTTGCGCATGGAAAATGGGCAAATCTCTTATCATGTAAATTATATAATTTAATTTCCAATCAGATGAACAGTTAATTTTAACCTATAAGTATTATTTTGAGTTGAAAGTATGTTTAGGCGATAATTGTAATATAATATTTAAAATGTATTGGTACATTGTATTGTGATAAAAGTATGAGAAAATTCACTAAAAAGTTGCGTCAGCGTGTTAAATTATAGTTTCTAAAAAATCTGATTAACATAATTATCGAGTAGGAGAAAATCCCAATGATTCAAATTTCTCTCCATGTATAAATGTTAATAGATTTGCAAATAAAATGATTTCGTCCTCGGCCATTTCGGTTACTCATAATTTGTTTACTAGACAGTCATAAAAATCAAAACAACATTGTTAAAATTGGCCAATAAAATTGTTTTTTTTTTTTAATTCAATCACGTGTTTAAATGTCAACGCCTGGAAATCACGTGGATTTTGCGTCATCAAAAAATAAAAAACTTTCAGGTTGTATTCGAGTAAGCTGACCACAATTTAATATTTATTATAAATAAAGAAAAACCGAGGTAAATCCTTATATTTACAATAATCTTCCTTACTCGATACATTGTAATATTAAAATAATTGAAAAAAAATACTAATTTCACTTTTTTTATTATTACTTACATTTTTATGCATATTATACAACTTGAATCATTCATTCGATTGCTGCGGCAATTATTACATTATGAAATATTCATTCAATTGTAAAACGATTGCGAAAAATTATCACAATAGATTGGCGGATCTCAAATAAAAAATTATATTTTAATTATAGTAATTTAAAATAATTTGCATTCGAAATGTGGTGTATTGAAATCACGTGAGTTGTTATTATAAACCCACACAGAAACATTTTTTTGTGCCCCCAAGCTAATATTATATTCATAATAAAAGTAAAATGAGACATTATTTTATATAAGCCAAGGGCAAAATCTGATAATTTATTTCTTATGCGTGTAAAGGAGGGTTTGATTTGAATTTTACAATGTTTTTTTAAATTTATTATACTATAATATTATATCACAATCAAGTAAGTTCGCCACTGCGCGTGTCTATATTTACTCTTCAAATATAAGAAACAAAGAGCACAATGTGATTTTATGTAAGGTTTATGGTCTTTGAAGAGCTTTTTCATCATATTGCGATTATAAAGCATAACAATTTATAAAACAAACTTCCCTTCTTTTTAAATGGCAACACAGACTCTATTCATAATAATTTGATTTATTTAGATTGGCAGTTAAAATACGTTGTAAATTTTATGAATGAATATAATATAACTATAAGAATGATCATAAGACAAACAACAAAGCTGTTTCTTCTTATTTAATTTAAAAGCAACGATCACAAATCAATCTGTAATAAATACCATTTTATTGGCATTTGCCTGGTTAGAACCGGATTATCGAATTAAAAAAATTGTTTACATCAATTTTATCCAATCTTACAGTCTAACCATGGTATTTATAGAAAAAATACGGGTAAGTAAGTAGATCCTTAATAGCTTCAACATTTTGTTTATATATTATTTTTTACCCTGGTGTTTGGCCCCTTTTTGAGTTAAATATTTCACACTATAAATGCTAAAATGGGCTGACAGAATTTTAGGTTATATAATATAACAGGAATTTGTAATGTTTTTCTTCAGGAAAAGTATTAATAAACATTTTCAAATATAGCAAATTCCTCTGTTACAATTTTATTTTATCTAATTTATATGACAACAAGAAGATTTCTTTTACATCTGTATTGATCTAAAATGTTAACGCTTTCGATTATGTATAATTTGTATGGATTGTCGAGTCCTAGTTTTAGCGGTTTAAAATTCCTTAAAAGGAATAAAAAATCTCTCATTTTTTCTTAAATAAAATACCACAAACTTCCAAAAATTATAGTTTTATTTGAAAATACAACGGCGACTACGACTGGATGTTGTAATTGGATTCTTGAACTTGACCGTGTTCAATGGCTGTTGCTGATTCAAACTTTTAGTTTGTTTATATGTGGGTATTTTCAAGCAGGAAATCAAAAAATACTGTTAATTTATTATTATGTACATTATTACATAATAAGACTAAATAATGACTAATGTTAGTGGGAAATTTCGAAATTTATATTAATGCAGGAAAAATCTTTAATGCCTTCATGTGAACGAATTGTAATAGAATTGTCTGTATTCATTTACAAAAAACAGATTTAAATATTTATAAAATCAAATCAGTTCCCACAAGGAACACGTGTATTTTTAGGGCAGGAACTAACTTCTAAGATTGGTCTTAGTATTTAGACCAATAACATCGTTTCCCACCCTAAAACGCACGTACTTCATGTTTATAACCACTTTACATATTCGTGGAACAAATCAGTGATTTACTCAATATTATTTAATTCAACATTCGAGGGAAAGATACAAATGAGCAAATTAATCGGATATTAATATTGGTCGATTTAAACCAGCTTACACAACAATTTTTATAATAAAAATCCCCATCTTTCTTTATTTAATGAAATGAATTATGAAAAATGAATAAAACGTTCCTCATATATTGATTCATGTATTTCTGATACATAATATTATTATTTTAATCATTTCGTGATATATCGTAAATAAATTAATTTCTAGAAAATACCACTTTCAAATCCACATTGTCGGTATTATTGCATCAATAAAATATTTTTCATGGCAATATTTTTTAGGTAATAAAAGTCTCATTTATGTGAATCGTGGCCTCGTTCCAAGTTGATCATTTTGGCAAAACAAGTTTTAGGCTTGCGATATCAAATCAATGAATAAAATAAACCGGAAATAGAAAAGAAGAACATAATTAATTATTACCATGCAATACTATTAAAATAAATTTAAAAAAATATATATTTCCCCCACCAAATAATCAGCTTCGACAGCAGAGGCGTAAGGAAGTTGTACAGCGCCCGATAATTATATCGATATAAAAATATTTATAAGTTTATATATATTTAAATATCACCTAATCCTGTTTAGTGTTTAAGTATAGATTTTGCGAACCATTTTTTGCATACCATTGCGAAATAAATATTAATAAAACATGTACTTAAAATTAGCCACAACTTACACTTTGTGAATGAAAATTGCTTATCGTGACGTAGTATTGTTTACCTGATTTCGTTTTTATTTAATTTTACGTTCGTGTCATAAAAATGACTGATAAAATACTGATGGGAGGTCTGTTTTAATCCAATTGCAAATACAAATACAGTAGGATCATTTTTATGTATAAATTGTGTGCGAATTATTTACAACTTGTATGATGAAAAATTTCCATTAATTACAATCGCGAATTTATTAACATTTTGACTTTATCGATTATTTCATGCGATTAATAATAATTAGTTATCTCTTCATATCGTTTGACCCAGAGTGTATTTTAATTTTATGAATAACGTGCAAAATTACACGTTCATCGTTAAAACTTCATCAAACACAAATTTTAACCACTAATTCTCATTCTTATCCAGTTCGCCATCTTGTGTATGCTTTATTTTGTTTTATGAGTTGGTATGTCATGTGCCTGATAAAGAAATATCGTGACGTCAAATGTTATTTTCTTTAGTAAAAATGTCTCTATAAACTAAGCTTTTAACTACACTAAATTCTAAAAATATGACTCATCAAGCAAAAAGAATATATGGTTAATTTAAAAAAAAGATTTAAGTATACACTTTCATAAAACTACATTAAGACATCGTTTGATCGACCCTAGGTTATTTAGATTTAGCTGGATATTAAATAATTATATCATCAGCAATTACTTTCAATAATAAACATGGTCATAAAGGTAAGATAATATTCGCTTTGTACTTTGTCCATATACCTAATAAATTTACCACCCTTTTATTTATCTAATAACAGTAGCCTTCAATACTTTTTTATAAAATAATATAATTAAAATCACACTGTACATAAACATTTTTTTTAAATGTATCTCTCTTTATGTGAATCTATATTAAGAATATGTTTTAAAAAAATGTGCGCCTGTTATCATCAGATTAACTATTTATAGAATATTTATAAATAAAATATATGAAGATGCCTCAACAATGAGAACGACAATGAGAAAACAAGACAATAAAACATAATTATGAGAGGATTTACAGCAAGTTTGCACAAATCACTGCATTATCCACTGTTGTCATTGAAACCGAAAATATTTAAATTGAAATTATATGTATTCGACTATAACTTGAAGTGTGCTATTTAGGAATAATAATATTATGTAACATATAACAAAGATTATTGTGAGTGATGATGTTGTGGAAAACTAGATTATACTGCATACTTTTGTTAAAAACTAAATCAACACATCATTATAAATCATGCCAAATAAAGTAACTCTACATTTCTAACATGGTAGAGCTAGCTGGTAAATATTTTTTCAGCAAATGCAAAATCCATTCAAAACACAGTCAAGGTCCATTGAATATTGTTTCTTCTTATATATGAAATGTCAGTATTTTAGTTTTAATTGTTTTTTTTTATTTCTCCATTTATTTTAATAAAAAAACGATATGAGAGAACTCCAAACATATTTAATTTTTGTTCTGGTCTAAATTTAAAGAAAACTGTATTTTGATAATAAAATAAAATAACCGAAAATAGTTTTTTTTTATAAAGGAATGAATCAAAATACAAAGATAATGCACAAATGTAATATTTCATACTAATTAAAACTGCTTAATGTCATCTGTGATTATAAGAAAAAAGCTCAATTTTCTTATTGAAACTATAGAGTGTATATCTTATTTAAGATATAATATATTTTATTAAACATATTTGATTCTTAAATTTTTCCCCTTATGAGCATTAATTATTATAATTGTATTTATTGAATTAAAATTAATTTTTCTTTGACATGAGCGGGATTCAAACTCATGACTACAGTATTCGTAGCCACACACCTTAACCCCTGACCTGTTACACTGTTTAATTATTGGGATTGGTTGATGACTTAATACTATAGGACAAAATTTATGTAACTTACCATTACTCATCCATATCACTTTAACATTCCAATACTATTTAATAAAAACTAATATATCAATTTATTACTCATATGTTTTATTCATCATATCAGTTATTTAATTTGTCACGTAGTAGAAATAGGTTTACTTTTGTTTTGAAGCTTTAATAGTTTATATGCTTCAATCGCTTCCTTTTGAGACTCTTCTAATTTTTTTCTAACATCTTTGGGTAACTCTTTTCGTTTACCTTTTAAGTCAATCGGTTCTAAAATTCTCTTCTGATTTAATTTCAAATTGACTAATCTCTTTTCACTATTATTTGAGATATTTTGATTGTTTTTTTCAAAGAGCGTGTTTAAGAGAAGGTCTTTTCTAGCAGGCTAAAATTTTTAAATAAAGACAATTTTGTTAATACATTATTATTATAATTAAGTGAATTGTAATTGTTACCCTTGACACAGTCTCGTAATTTTGTGCTTTTCGAGGTTTGATGTTAAGAGTGGGTGGCTCATGAACTATTTCGCCAAATTTAACAAAGTCTGTACGAATCATAATTTTCTCTTCGAATTCCTTTTTCTGTAAATTGATAAATTTTATTTTTATGTCTCCTTCATAAATAAAAAAATCAGCAAATACCTCTTTTATTTTGTCCTTTTTTGTCTTTTCTCTCAATGTTTTCTTCTGATTTTTCGAAAGCTGTGGTTCGTCAGTAGGCTTCTTCTTCTTTTTTCCACCCCTTTGAATATATTCAGGCTTATTTTCATTGTCAACTTTTTTCTCTTTCTATTAGAATGACCAAACATTTTTTTGTTAAATAATTTGATTGCATAAAATATTATAATTTATAATTACTTTTTCGGGAACGGTTTCTTCAATATCTTTATATGAAACATCATTGTCGTGTTTTAAATTTTTCATAGCTTGATTGATTCTCATATTGAAGCTTTTTTTTGTTTCTCCTTTTAGTTTCTGTAGTTTGATAACAGGATTGACTATTTTGGTTGTGTTTGAAAGAGCTACAATAAAATAATATTAAAATAATTAATTCAATTAAAAAATATATTTAAATGTCATATAAAAATAACCTTTAATTTTTTGCATCCTCACATTCAGTTTAGTTTTTTCTTTGCGCATTTTTTTAGAAACACCTGGTTTATTTTGTCCCATTAATCTTATAAGAGATTTTGGAATGGGTTGGTCATTTGGATCTGTGGGGGCTCTGTTAATCTTATCTTTCAATCTAGAATACATCAATATATATACAAACAAAAATTACACTTGAAAACTTATATCTATAACAATTACTTACAATTCTCGTCGCTTGGCGTGCTGCTCGTATGGATCTTTAATACCCCTGTGTTTTTTCCCGGGAATTTTCCTCCCCATTGTCTACAATAGCTATTACTGTATATGAAAATAAATACACGTGCGCCTGTCACGTTTGACACTTGGTTCTGACGCTGGCAACATTGGTCACTAACGTCTTGTAATGTTGTATTGCCAGTACTATATTACAATGTTATTGATTTTCGGTCAATTTATCATAAATTTGCTTATAAACACCGTCGGAATAGTTTTAAGTAAAATAAAATAATTCTTCATGTTTTTAGAATATGGGTAGCTATTAATGTGAAAGGAAATCAGTAGTGAAAAAGTGAAATAATGAAATTTGTGCTATTTTGATTGACGTTGAATGTTTATTATAAATTTGCAACAAATCAAAGGGTTAAGGTTAGTTTATTATTATGATGATATGTATGCATGTAGTTGTGTGTGTGTGTGTTTGGTGCATAGATATATAGGTTGAGCGTGTTAGTGTGCGTGTTGTTGTGAATATGTTGCAGAGTGTATAATAATAGCAGTCACCTCTCAGCTGTGCTCCTGGCCGCTGCGCTCTCTGCCGCGCCGTCACAGTTCAAGGTCGCTTTTGTTGTCGCCCGTCCAGAGTTCCAACTGTCAGTCAGTCTCCAGGTCCTGCAACACAACAGAGTAGTGATCATCATCATCAGCCTAGTCCCAGGGTCCTCATACCCCCTTGCCCTTGCCCCCGCCCCACACGCCCCACACCGCCCTGCCCCCAAATCCACCCCTAATCATCCCAATGAACCCCGCTGGTCTGGTGTCTGACGGTGCTCACTCTGGAGGGTGCTTCGTCAACTTTAACCAGGATTGCACGTAAGTTAAGAGTGACTTGACAACTCCTGACTCCAGTACATCACAAAGAGTGTGGCTGTGTTGGTGTTTATTATTAGTCACACATACACACGCATCACCAATACAATCACAACATTCTCTTGCGTCATTTGAACATAAACAAACATGGCGGATGGTCTCTGTTGTTGTTGTTGTTGTTGTTATTTACATTATTTTTTTTACATCAAATCATGTATTCGACCTCTTTGCAAAAACACGGAAACAAGGCCAACTTTCACACCAACGCGAATAAAAATTTTATTTACACTTTTCATATAACCTACTTAATAATTGCTGTACCTGAGTGCCGCACCAGATCGGGTCAAAATTATTTTGCAAATCAATATATTACACTACTCTTTGTTATGTGTGTTGCGAGCTTAATCACCAACGGCCATGATTGGTCACTCATAATATTACAAATCACAGCCGCTTGCGGGTGTTAAAAGCTTGACATAATGAATATAAGAATCAAAGTATCATATTGAAGCAGCTCGTTATAAAAATATATTTTTAAACATAACAAAAAATTCAACAATTGATTTTGAATTATATGCATAATACATAATGTCTAAGATTACACAATTTTGTTTGATAACTTATTGACTTAACATAATATAATTTAGGTATCAAAAATGCATTTCAGAATTTAGTCGACCAAGTCATTGACTTTTTGATAGTTTATTTTTCAGAATTTTATTGTTTTGATGAGTCACAAGGAAATGTGTATGTTTAAAATTTTTGAGCATGCATTTTTTAATATTCAAAATGACTACGCGACTAAATCGTGAGTCACAAAGAAATTCGTTTGCAATTTTTTGATATTATATTATTTTATTGATTTGATAAACTTTGTATGGAAATTTGTAAAGTACTTGTAATAAAGGAACACGTGCGTTTTATTATTTACAAGTATTTTACACATTTTTTTTTGTATAAAAACATATAAATTCTTCCTACTCGTTGTTTCTAATATTGGTAAAAAATTTCATTAAAAAAAATCATACCTCAAGATTTTTCGTCACCTTTTATTATTTGTTATTTAGTTCATCTTTGCGCTTTTTTTCTCTACAAACACAAGACACGAAATATAGATTTTTTGTGGGTATTTATTTGGTTATTCACCTTATATTATATGAAATCTGGGTTAACCTGGATAAGACAATTTATTATTATTGTTTCCGATCTCCGAATATCCAACCTTACTTTATGATACAATATTTAGGGAGATTTTTATTACATTAAATAAAAATATTTATGCGTTCTTTATTATAAAACCCAGTCTTTAATTTAATGAATAATTTTTTGGCTTCATTTTAAAAACATGTAACCATTTTATCTGTACATAAAGATAAATCTAAAATACCGGTTTTGAATATTTATTGTATACAAAACTCGTCGTGGGCGAATCTGGCACTTCGCATTTTGCAACTTAACTAATAATAAAGTAATTCTTATAAATACCTTTTCTATTTTAAAGGCATTGTGTAAATGTATTCATTGTATTAGATAAGAATATATTGTATTTTTTTTATTATTATCTCACCTCTGCACACTGCATTGTGTTCTAACTGCGATAGTGAGCATAATTTAAATACCATTTTGCACTATTATACTATTGATAATTTTTTTTATAATATATATATATATATATATATATTGTTTGTAAATATTAAGTGTTCAATTGTCGTGAATAACGCAATAGTATAACTATCGATAAGAATTGTTTCTCCAAACCGAGAAATTAAATTATATGAATATATTTTTATACATAATATTTATTTATCTTCGAGTTATTTATTATAAATTAATCTTTAGTTGATTGTTTTTGTACAATTCTACAAACACACATCGCCCGTAGATAATGCAAACTCGATAAATTGTTCAAGGTTTTTTTGAATCCTTTTTATTTTACTCAATATATCTATGTTTTATAATTTTGACGTCTTTATACATAGAATTATTGATTTGTCATAAATTTATTTTTCAGTTATTGAAATATAATATCGATGGTCAAGTGCACAAAAGTAACATGAAAAACCTGAAATTGTGGAATTTTATAATTTCAATCGAAATCTTTTGTGTTCATTTTCGGGTATTTTGCCTTATAAATATTATTTTTACCCTTAACTAATTTCACAGTTTAGCTTACCTGCTATTGGCAATCATATTAATTAAAATATTCTCAATATATTTAAGTCCACCTGTATAATGCACACTAACTACAAACATTTGAACATATTACCAGATCTATGGGGCGGAAGTGCAAATACCGGATTAAATATAAATAACTTAATATAATTACTATTAATGTACTAAATTAATTAATTTGGTTGTACGTGTATACCAGGTTAATATTAGTGAACTAGGGTAGGGTTTTTTTATGTTCTGTTGGGCTTTTTAATAGGAAAGTTCTATTTTGAGTTTTAATTTCATTGTTTGTTAGAATAAGTTTGAAGTTTTAAAGTTAATTATAAATAAAATAATTTAATACGGTTTTCATAATATGATGACAACACTCATCACAATATTTAAAAAGCGAGTGTTCTTATAAATACTGTTTTTTAAGAATTGTCATTTATTATGCATTATTAATATTATTTTGAAAATAATTTAATATTATTATCATTAAAATACTCGTTTCGAGATTTTAAATATGTAGTAATTGTAGTAAAATACTGATACACTGATGGTTGAGGAAGCTGTACCTATAACATACACACACCTTGGACAATTAATTATATATATAATAAATGATATCGGTATTTGCACTTCCCCTTGGTCTGCATATTCTCTTTGTTTTATTGACCATTGATATACACGATTAAAATCTCGCCTACTTAGATAATATAAATAAATGCACAAAGAGACGATTGATTAAATATTTTTTAAATAATCTAACAAGTATCCATTCAAACAAAAACGTCCTACATCAAGCTCTTATGCCGCGTACAGACACTCGCGAATGTAGACGAATAGCGAGAGTGTGAATGGAACATTAGTCAACATTTGCCTTGATTGCATAGATATAAACATTAGATGTCGCATTGCATATAAAGAATTCGTGTAGCTCGTGTATTGTTGCACTCTTCTCTCCTATTCGACAAAAGCCACATTTCTAGTGACCTCTGAGAGTGGTTGTGACAATACTTTGGCGAACGCAATAATACTTTAAACATATTAAAGAAGTAAATAAATGTATTTTTAATATTCAAGATTGTTATTATTGTTTTGACGAGATGCACTTCATAATTGAATTTATTAAGTGCCATAGATATAAACATTAGATATCGCAATGCATATAAATAATTCGTGTCAATTTCGTGTAAACCCGTGTATTGTTGCACTCTTCTCTCATATTCGATAAAAGTGTGTCTCCCTCGCTCAACACATTTCTGGTGACCGCTGAGAGTGGCTGTGACAATACTTTAGGCGATTAAAACGCAATAATATTTTAAGCATGTTAAAGAAGTAGTCTTTGGTAAAAACTGAGCCTAGATGTATTTGAGTGTATGTTTGAGTCCATATGACATGTAGTAACAATGCATTTACCCATTTTACTGTGAAATATAACTGAAGATATGAAGAGACATGTTTTTGACCACTTGTACTAACCACGCATTTAGTCACTCATGCGATATCTTATGTTTATATCTATGCGTTGATTCGTCGAGTGTGTTGGGTGAATTTTTACTAAATGAAATTAAATGTTCAAAACACTGATCATCGGATTATTTAACAATATTAAATTGGCGCGAGTGTGTGGCTGCACTATTATATTTGTTCGATACGATATCAAACCGAATTCTCTTTGTTCTGTTGACTGTAAAATAAAATGTCGAGCATTGAGAAGCAATCAATATTATAGTAAACTGTTTTTGTGTGAGAATATTATTTAAATGTGTGTATAAATGAGTTGATCAGCTGACAAGGCGAGGCAACCCAAGGTTATCTAACTTGACTGCGTGATGTCATACATGCACTTTACTATGACTTGCTGCACCACAACTATGTATAACAAGAACCCTTCACTTTTGCACAATATTCATTTAACATCATTTGGCTGGAAGATTCCTCATTACAGCATCAGATAACCTGAACATCGATTCAGCTTGACATCATCAATTTTACTTTAGTTATATACACTCACAAAAATAACTACAGTACTTAACAAAAAGATTGTATGTCAAAAAAATTACAATTTGTAAAAAAAATATGCTCTTTTATCTATGCACAAATCACAATTCGATGGTAAAATTACCCACTTTTATTGTTAAGTAAATCAACATTCAAAAAATGGATAAAGTGTTTTTTTTTATTTTGTTAACTACGTTAAACTCAAAAAATGTATTTTTTGGCTACGTATACAAACAACAATGTTTTTGTTGAATGAGTGTAATTTACCCTTTTTTATTTGTTCTATAATAATAATAAAAAATAATTATTGCGTGTTCCAATTTCCAATGTGATAATTTTATTTTAATTTGTTCATTTTTTTGTATAAATGAATTCACAAAATAATGTATAATTTAAAATATTAATAATATTTCAGTCTTTTGGTTTAACTGTCGTGTATTTAAGTAAAGCTATGGAATTATATAGATAAAATATCAAATCTGGGGAATTATCTGCCCAATATTAATTTATAAAAAAGTGTCGTTTTGTTAATAATACAAACAATGTTATACCTATTTACAAATGAGTACATTAAACTTATAAATTCCAATGTTTATATTGGAACAGTCTTTTGCGAATTAGTTTACATACGATCTGTGGTAAATATACATAGCAAGTTTTCTTATAAAACAAGCAAAGGTATATTAAAATATCTTAATTAATATTAAAAACTCAAGTGAGGTTATAATCATAATTAGAACGATAACCGAATTCCTTAGTTAAGTTTATATTGATGCTTCAATGCAATTTTTGGGGGTCGTTGGTTTTATTAGTTTGAGAACTACAGTATTATCAATATCCTTGTGATTGATCCAAGGATTGTAGGTTTCTAAATTTTTCAATATTTGTATTTAATCGTAATATTTGTAGATATAACTCAAAGTGCATTGTGTTGACAACGTCGGTGATTTTTCATTCGGTCAATCATTGCATCAGATTTTCAATTGGTTTAGTATTAATGAAAATATAATGATATTCAATTCTATCTTAGGCTTGTGCTCTATCGATCTTTTATTTATTACAAACAAAATTTGAATAAATAGTCGTTTATTTTCCTTCAGCAGACAGTCTGGTGTCGTGACATTCATTGTGTGTTTTCAGAAACATATGTTTTTCATAATGTAGGTATATAGTTTTTGCGTATCGATTAAATTTCTCCGCAAACTGCGCATAAAACCATCTTCGTCACGTTAAAAAATATAAAATGTATATCGCAAAACGACAACTTCACTTTGACCATAACATTTATTCAATGAACATGTTTCTTTTATTTTTAAATATATATACTAATTTTTTTGTGATTACAGATCATTAGCGGTTGGTACAAGTACAGGATATCGGTTTTTCTATCTCCTCGATGACGATGGAATTGAGGAAATTTATTCCAGTAAGTGTGGTGAAGACACTTACCTGCTGGAGAGACTCTTCAGCAGTTCGCTGGTTGCTGTGGTCACACTTTCTGCACCAAGGTATGTTATATTCTTATTATTTAGTCATATTAAAAGTGTACTTACATCTCCTTTAATTACTCGTACATTCAAGTTGCTTTTAGTGTCTTCATTGCATAATTTGTCGGCTTGCTTTGCAAATTGCGCAAATCCATTTGTCCAATTTTACAGGAGAGACAAAAAACGGATTCAAGCTAAAATACACACACTTAACTTTATGTAAAATTTAATTTATAATATGGAGTTATGTTTATTTAATGCGTCTAAATGGGTGCATTAGGATATGAATTATGATATTTGCTAAATGACAATTTAACCATTTTTTTCTGATATTAAGAATATTTCCTACATTTTCACAATAAAAAAACGCACTAGATGACATTAAAATAATATATTTTGGAGTTAACGCCGTCTGCAAATAAAGCTGACAAGTTACAGTGACTGTAACATCAGTAAATATATACTTTCACTGGTGAAAGTATATTACTCCAGAACAATTTTAATCTTAAAAAATATATTCTTTAATTCAATGTAATAAAAAACATGCACCTTAGGTGGTCATTTTATCAAATATGAATATTTTATAAATTATCATTTTTATTAATCCAAATTCACTGCAAAACTGTTTGTTTTAATAACAATAAATCACACTAAATATTTTTTTGTCGTAAAACGTACATGCTCCTCAAAATAAAAAAATTTATGTTAATTTCGTTAAAACTACTTCTTTAGTTTTTTTTTGGTATTTGTTATATAAATTTGTCTACATAAATAACATATTTTTTAATGCAACGGTTTCAATATGAACTCCCCGAAATCATCAAATTTTCATGCATCTTTAAGCAGTGCAAAATTTAACTGTCCACTCAATTTACAACCTAAATCATATAAAAACTGGTATTCCATATAAAGAGAATAATCATTGGTAACACGGCAAATAGATTAACTTTAATGACCTATCCATTTTGTCAGCTCGTACACACATTGCTCTCATTAAGTGACTTCGTCCGCCATTTGAAGGTCAGGAAGGAAACTTTGTGTTATCAAGAGAAAAAAATGTATATCTAAAAACCAATAATTGAATGATGAAATTATTCTCTTTAATTTAATTAAGTTAATCGATAATGTTGACTGTGGATAATAGAAGTGCAGTTAAATTAATTTGTCATGTAACACCCGTTTCCTATTTAATATTCAGCAGACAGTGTGATTCAGTAGTATTATCACCATGGCGACCCATTTCAACACATTCTCAACCCCCTGGCTTTAACCGAGAATCATTTTTTAATTTATCAATTTATCAAGTCGTCGACCCCCCCAACAAAGCGTTGCACCTTTCAACCAAAGTGTTGTAATTTTAATTTTTCATTAATTCCACAGTACAATCTGTATTCGGGTGTTAATATTATTCATTTGCTAAACAATGATGAGATATTAATTTGCATATTGTTTTGGCAGTATCTATGAACCTTGAATCGTTTTGATGGCCAAATAAAACGTCGTCGTGAATGAAGGCTTTCACGCTATTTCAATCGAATTGTAAATATAATAATAATTTACACGTGAAGGGGGAAAATGCTTCTTTTCCGGATTTTAAGGAGTCTATTTCCTTATTATTAAATTAACCTCAATATGTACCAACGAATGCGTATATTGCCGAAGATTTCCGGTGTATGAAGTATTATTTATTTATAATTATTAGTTATTGTACATACTATAAATTCATAGCTCGTCCAAGTGTGTGCAAAAACCCTGTCATCAAAATTGGAGCACTGCACACCTCACCTTTATTATTTTGTAAATTGTATGCTACAGTGAAATCATATTTTTAATGCATTGGTTCCACAAACTCAACAAGGAGAAATTATTATATTCATTTTCATGCCTTGATAAAATTATATTTAATAATGATTTATTGTTGAAAAAACAATATTGCATATGCATCCTTTTCAAATTTCCTATCGTAAAGTCATATAACACGAATCAGGTCAATGTCGAGTTCGTGGTTATGGAACTATACATCACATTGTATTCGTTGATAAGCGACATTCGCCTTGCAGTAATATTTAGATTATTATTATAATTTTGATACATTGTAACAGTGAAAACGTATTCGGATATAATTTTACTAAAACTTGCTTAGTGCATATTGCTATATTTTTTAGAGAAATTTCTAATGTGCGATTTATTATATAATGTAACCCGTGCGCTGCTCCAATATCAAAAACACTCTAGCTAGTTGTGATTACATTTGAAGGATGTTTTATTTGTTAAAAAATAATATGGTTGGCGACAGATTGTCTCCTCGACAATTTTGACTATTTGCCCACTTTATTTATAGCATTCAAGTGATCGAGTACAATACATAGTTCACCTTTGTAACGAGGACATATCATGAGAGTGGTCAGTTCGAGACTCGTTTTTAATCAATTACTTCAATTAACAATGCGTTTTATGTATTCTGATTGGTTATTTTAGTGAACGCAGAGTCAGGTATACAGGCTTCTTGCCAACACGGTGAAGAAATTGTTGTATAAAGAGTTATTTATATGGTTTTAACGGGTCGTCTGCAAAACCATTTGCATAAAAATTACTCTAATTTCGTCTCGTCTCTTAATATTATGAATACTTGAACATTTGAATTTTATATTTAATTTAATTAAAGGTCTCCAGAACCATACAATCTAATAATACCCATAGAAATCAACTGTATATATATATATATATATATATATATATATATATATATATATATATATATATATATATATATATATATATATATATATATTACTCTTTGTTCTTTATATTAAATTTTAGACATGCCCAATGGCCGAATTATTCAACGACGACCACACCGAAAAATTGCAATATATTTCATATGTGTACACCCTAGGGGAATCTATTAGTGATCTATTTAAATATTATAGTTACACATGACTCTTCCCGGCTTAATATAACCTTAACATCCAGGAAGTCAGTGTAAACATGTTATAATTAATATCTCCCAGTCCCAATAGTCTATCGATTTTAGGATTTAAACCCATGGCCACAGTACATATTTGTAGTCTCGCGTATTATCACTTTAGCTATTAAATGTAATATGGTAATATAAAACATTATGCTAGGTAACTCGCGAGTCAAGTGCTGCATTTTTATGTAATCATTATAGTCATTAACCGAGCCATAATATTGTGGGAAGATCAGCTTGTTTGTTAAATTATTTGACAGTGTATGGCTTTGTTTGACACGTTTGTCAAATAATCTATGTGTTTGATTAACGGCGTATTTTATTTACAAATATTAATCTATTATCTGTTTGAAAACTAAGTGTGTTTGATAAACAAAACGCAAGCGTCGCCATAGAAACGGCGTAGGTTTGGACAGATTTTGTTTGATAGGACGTCATATAAAATTGATCTTTTAAAATTATTATTTTCTTCCACATTAGAGCAATAGCCATTTTCTCCATAACCCAAATAAATAGTGACAGTATAACGAACAGCTGACTATAACTGTTGCCGGTGTACTGTTACGTAATCAATGTACACATTTTCAAGGGCAATACAAGAAGTGGCGGCAACAAGCCAACAATCCTGTGACGTCATCATATAATAACTGTAAATAACCAAAATATTACATTCAGATAAATCGATCAGTTTAATTATAAAATTATTTTTAAAAAAGCGCGAAGCGAGGTCGAATCGAAACAAAGGCAACAGACACAGGAAATGCATAGCAATTAAAATTATAAAGCAGACTCGTGTGTAACACAAATAAATACAATAATGTACATAATATTATAACTGTAACGCCTATCTGTGTAGAATTACTAATTCTGTGCAGATTATTGTGGCTATTGTTCAAAATTAACGGTGCTTCAATGTATACACTGTGCAAATCTAAACATCGTATAATATGTGTTTTTCACTTATTCACATTTAAAACCAGGAGATATGGTTCAAACAAAAAAAAAGTAGATTCGATTGGCTTCCACGACTATGTAATAAAATTTAAAAAATCCCATAAAATTTATCGTATCGATCCGGGCTTACTCTAATTCCCTGGTTTGTAAAGTAAACACTGAGGCGATTAAGTTGGACAAAGCCACCCTGTCGGTGACCTTGTGTAACTATAATAGATTGTTCTTCACCAAATTAAAAAAAAAACACTCGGTTCATATAAATAAAACTTTTAAGTTTAACGTAGACTTTTAAGCATAAAATGTATTTTCCAAATTGTGCAGATTTCCAATTAGGTTATAGAACTAATTCTCTTCTCTAAAATTCTCTTCTCTAAAACATGCAAGTTGAATTTCGTATAGGGAGGTAGAAATTAGGGTAGGGCAAAAGTCCCGCTACCATTTTGGTTATGTGACGTTTAGTCACTATTTCTGCTCGTTCTTGTGGCTTATATTTATCCATTATAAAATTGGTTGAGAGTAAACTGATCCAAACGTCACATAACCAAGATGGCGAGACTTTTGCCTCATCCGTTACCATTTTAATTTAAAAAAATCTAACTCTGAAATTTCCAATTGAATAAAAAACACGCATTATTTATTTACTACCTTAAATAATTTAAACTAGATTTATCTTAGCTTTACACTTATATTTTTGATGGATTTAGCTGACTCTTGTCGTATGTTCACTTTTTTTTTCAAAAGTTATATTATACTGGAACAATATTACACCTCCCAAAAGAATCGACAAAAAGTCAAATTAATAATTATTTATTGTGCACTTTTAAATGCCAATAGAGGAACAACAAGTGACACGGTTATTCTTAAACCAATTAAATCTTTCAAGTCTGTAGTTGTAATAAAAAATCAACAGCAACATTTCCATATTGTAAATCATTGTTTCATATTATATGCGATTGAAGAGTGGATTGAGTGTTTCCTGGAATAACCAAGACCCAGTAACTGTCATTATCCCACTTCGTAGTCAAGTTGCTACGGTACTTCTTTGTGCTTATAACTCACTTCTTTGTTCATCTTCGAACCCTTCAGCTGACCTTTAATTTTACCACTAATCCATATCATGTAATTGGGTTGAATCTATATTCCGAAAATAACTTATGCATTCCTATCGTCAATCTGATATTGGAAAACTCCAAATCAATAGCGAGTGGCTTTCATATGCGCAATTTGTAAAATAAAATACATTATTCAGCTTCTTACAAATCAATATTAGATTTAGAAGTTTTACGCGCCGATCATTTTTATTTGAGATTAATATGGAATCCCAACGGTTTATTATTAACAGACCTAGTCCAAGTAGGTGTATTGAAGTGCTTTGACATATTCGAGCTCTGCAAGGATTACCTTTATAATATTGCTTTACTATTTGATTATTGTATTATTTTATTTGAACTCTCTTATATTACATCTACAGTTATCATACTTATCAAAGCAAAATATGAAGTTTAATGCAAATTTAATATTATTATGTTATAAGATTGTTCGGTTACTATCCGAAAATTCAAATAGAATAAAACATTTTAGCAGATAATAAAACAATATTTGTAATAAAAAAGTAATCCACGAAGTGTTTTACAATAGTGAGCTATTGAAAACGTAGTTTTTCGCCCTCTTGGCCGAGGTTTGATTATTAATAAAAAAATAATATTGCCGCAAGTAAAGCGCGGCACAGACATGCGTGTTCGATTGTGTTCTTTGGCGCTCCTTCGTATATCTCTACCAATGAAAGAACGAGTGCTTTACAGTGATTGGCGCTCGTCTTTTATTGCTTTTCTCTCATTGGCGGATATACGAGCACCAAGAAACACTCATGTTTGTGCCTCATCTTACAAATTATTTTACAGTTTATTTAACAGGCGCGCCTAAATTATATATCTTTCTTATGTCTGTAGTGCAATTGTCTATCGTTATTCTACAAACATAAGAAACAAAGATTAAATGATTGACATAGATTTTCGATATTTCACGAGAGAAACAATAAAATGTCAAAAACGATGATTCATGAATTATTTGATGCTCGTTCATACATCCCAACCAATGAGACAATGCGTGCTTGTCGCTGATTGGCGCTCGTGTTTGTTGCATTTCTCTCATTGGCGGAGATACGAGAAGCACGAACAAGCATTCGTGTGTGTGCCGCATATTACAAAAGATTTTTTTCGAAGACTTTCTATAACAAATTTGTTTCATAGACGCGCCCAAATGATATATATAAATTCTACAAACATAAAAAACAAAGAGTAGATGATTGACTTACAATATAACGTCAACAACGAGGATCTTGACTTACAATCGCAGTAACGAGGAAATAGTGAATGATACAGTTACAGTGGCAATTCCGTGGATTCGTTCAATTCTAGTGCACATTAGACAAGATTGCAGTTAAATTATAGAAGTGCTGGCCTTACCATAATATTCTATATTATGCATAGTTTCTGGTAAATGATTACTCCGTGTTCTACATCCATATCTCATTAAAGCACACATAACTCGAATGTCAATACCTCTAGAAACAAACTAAAGAATAGGTTATGAAAGCACCTCAATTGAATATAAATTAATATTACGTAGATTTCTCTTTGTTATTCAGTATACGTTTAATATGTTCTTCACATACAAATAACTTCAATATCGGCCATGGTTTTTGTACGACTATAAAAATGCACTGCCTAAATGCAAGGCCGTAATTTTGCAATCAAAAAATATTTTATTAATAATAAATTATAAGATACTTTTTTACAATTTTTCCATATAATTATGTGACCTCAGTAAATTTTACTAAGCATTGAAAAACCGGACCTTACACATTTTTATATGGATTATTTGTATGCTTTTGTTTGATATTAATCTAAATTCAATAATATATTCTGAATAAATAATATGGAGAGTATTTTTCGCTTTATAATCAATACACATATATTTTAAGTATAAACATTTTAAAATCCGTTGGAAATTATTAAGGTATATTTTTTTAATTTTAATATAATCACTATCACAGTCCTCATTAAAAAATGGAAAATAAATAAACCAACAGTGATATCGCGAATGATACTGATTGGTCATATCTATACCTATAAAGGGGCAGTTTTTGGTTTAATTTATTATAATTATTGCTAAATTTTGATATTCAAACTCATTTATACATTAATTATAATTGTTAAGTCTTTAACAAATCCCATTGAACAAACATCAAATTTAATCTTAATTGTTTATTATATTTTAATTAATATTAAATATGATATTGCGGGAAAAATCTGCAGAAGATATTGATCTTGTGAATTTTCCACTACATAAAAAGAAGCTTTCAATCCATCAAATTAGGTTGAAATTGGACATTTTTTTAATCACCGTCATTATTGGTATTTTTTAATATATTTTTCATCATCTCCTACAAATAAAATTATAAGATTTCACTTGTGTTTAGAGCAATGCAATATATTTCAATATGAACGGACGCGTGTTGCACAATGCGGTTACAACATCATCCACAATATTATCTCAAAATGATCGCGCTTTTTGCAAAATAATCAATAAAAATTGCATTCGAATGTGGAAATATCCCAAATAAATTTAATCAAAATGACGCGCAATAAACGATCGACCTTTACTATACATATAATAAATATCATTACGTGAAAGTCTTCAACAAATAAATATTATGTGTTATGATAGTAAATGCAGACTAAATATTATAAATAATAATAATTATTTATTCAGCATGATAAAATGTTGTCTCTCTTTTCACGATAATATATATGTAAGTGTTATAATTTTATTTAATTTCTTTGTTGTTTCAGGAAGCTGAAGCTGTGCCACTTCAACAAAGGGACTGAAATATGCAACTATAGTTACAGTAATACTATTCTAGCTGTTAAACTGAATAGATCTGTGAGTATTTATATAATATTTTTAAAACATCCATTCTCATTGAATAAAATTTATGTCAATTTTCTGTATATAAGAGGCGCCTGGCAGTGCATAAACCCCCTCCCACGCCATTGCCAATATCGGAATAATATTGAAAAATTTATATAATGTAAAGAAACAGACTACAATACAAGGTTTTTTTTCTTCGTTTTCTTACTTAGAAATACGATAATCCGTATATTTTTTAATCCGGTCCCATTTACTGTCTTGATTGAATACACTACTAAAATCATAATCGATGATTTAAACAGTTTTTATATTTAAATTTATTTTTAATTGAAAAATTTGTTTTTTCAAGAGTCTTTTTAGAGATGATTTTTTACAAATGTTAATTAATTGTCTGTCGGTGATCTTAACTATTATAGAATTATTATCAGACGCTCTTTTTTTAGTAAAAACTCACTTTTCTCATTGAATTAAAATGAAAATTAAAAATTTGAAAATATAATCATAATCTACACTAAAAGTGCAATCTATTTGTCAAATGAAAAAATGAAACAAATTACCTATATTTATTAAATTTATATACGCTCCGATGGATATATTTTTTTTACAAATTTTGTTTTTTTAGACACTATTACTATTAATCAGTATTTACCTTACAATCCAGGACATTAGAGTAAACCGCGATCAAGACGTTCTCTCAGGATTTTATTCATATTATAAACGATCAAATTTTTTTTATCATGACCACAGTATTTGTAGCCACGCTTATTTTTGGACATTTGCTGTTTTTCCAGCATTGTCTCCAATTAAATGTTTCACGTTTCCACCACGACTAAATCATACACATTCATCTGCATAATGTTGTTGTGATTGTAAAGTTTATTAAACTCTACAATATTATTTATTATCAGTAGTTTGTTATCTCAACACACTCAAGTGAATCCGGTTGCTGTTGCTGATTATCAAATAGTTCGATTTGCGTTTTATCTAAATGACGCTAAAGTACTGATGATTTATTCCACTTTGTGATCTTTCTTTGTTGAATGTAATCTCTTGGACTTGGTGTGTTGTTGTCAAGTTGTTATTTTGATAAATCATTTCCACGCGATTATTATTTATAATTGTGTCAGCATTTTAATGGAAAAGTTTTTTTTATATTTATCGTGTCTTTGAATGATGTTAAAATAATAAAGCACAGCTTGAACAATTTTCCTCTTGGTCCAAATTGGTTAGTTTAATTATTGATAAAGACTAATGTTAACCCGGGCACACACTAACAATCAAACTAATTAGATTTTTTTTAAATATTTAATATAATCACCATAAATTTTGTTGTACGTGTAGCCCGAGTTAACTTCAATTAACAATTAAAATCGGTATTTGTTGTATGTCACTTTTTTAACATCTTTCAATAAAACAGATTAAAACCGTATTATTTGGAGTTGCAACTGTTTTTATTATTTTAAGGTAATAACGGAAAAAAATGTTAATAATTCAAAACATGCTAATTACAAGAAAGACGATTCATAATTTTTATTTTAGCCTGATTTTTTTTTAATATCCATATTCTATAAAACAAACGGGAAAATCATTATTATTTAAATTATATATATATATATATATAAGTCTTTTTTTCGGTCGGAACATCCGATTGATTTTTTACACGATTTTATTTCCGATATATTTCGCGGTTTATTAACACGAAATCACGGAGAATTCCGCTCGCTTTTTCCGTTCAACCGTTTGTTTTCGATTTATTAAAGAATCGTGTTTTTATAATTTTATTAAAGTAACATTACTATTTATTTATTCTACTCCGATTCCGACAAAATAAACTCCGGTCCCGGTAAACCAATATATTAGCAGGTCACATACAACTGGATGTTTAAATATCAAGATGGACTGTTTGACTGATGCAAAACAAAAATTGTCCCACTCAGATTCGGCCACTTGGTCCGCCATATTGATATTTATAAATCCAGGTGTATGGCCTGCTAATATATCCGTGGAATTAGGTAAACTCACATACTTTTATAGGATATCGTACCATCCCTTTTAATATTTTATATTCCTACAAATGCAGGTTGTATATTATTATTGTGACGTGTCATATTAATTGCTATTAATACTAAATAACGACAAGATTAGGGTGTAGTTATGTTGTTTGTCACTTTTTTGTGTGTTTGCTAAGAGATAGTCATATCACGCTTGTATGAAAATGACTGACCTTGTCTTCTTTCTTGTTATTATTGACGCTTCTCACTTTTGTATGCCTGGCATTATTGTTCTCTAATCAGGCCAAAATATACACCGCGTTTTGTTGTTCTCTTTGTTCTCCACTCTTTCGAATTAATTAATCCAAATTATATACGCTTACTTGCAGATTAGATGGATTCTTGGAATTGTTTTGATTAAAAATATAACTTCCGCTTGTTTACGTGTTTTTAGACTTTAAATTGCGACGCGTAGAAATAATCGCTGGTGACGTGTGTATACGTTTAAAATTCACGTCATACTTTTACTAATCTATTCTAACGATGTCACTAGTAAACTAGTACTATTTCAATTATAATAAAAATGTGGCATGGATTCAATTTAATGTCCACATCATAAATTCTTCAATTCAACTCAAATTATTTAATAATATCATTAACTGAATTTAAATATATATAAAAAATATGCAAACCAAGTGATATGTCGTTATAATTTCTCATTCAAAAAAATATATTTTTCCTAGCGATATTCACTTGACTTAATGAAGTATTTTTAATTTTCAGAGATTAATAGTATGTCTCGAAGAAAGTCTGTATATTCACAGTATCCGGGACATGAAGGTGCTCCATACGATCCGGGATACACCTCCCAATCCTCTCGGTCTCTGCTCTCTGTCCGCTTACACAGAAAACTGTTTCTTAGCGTACCCCGGATCGAGTACTATTGGCGAAGTGCAGATATTTGATGCTGTTAATTTAGTGAGTTTTATTTTCCGTATGCGATTGAATACATTCAAATTTGATTAATGATACATTGAATTATTTCAGCGTGCCAAGATGATGATTCCGGCACACGATTCACCCTTAGCAGCACTCGCCTTTAACAATTCGGGCACACGAATTGCGACAGCCAGTGAGAAAGGGACAGTGATTCGAGTATTTTCCACAACGGAAGGTACTAAACTCTATGAGTTTAGGCGAGGTGTGAAAAGATGTGTGTCTATCAGTAGTTTAGCATTCTCCATGTGTTCCACATACGTCTGTTGCAGCTCCAATACTGAAACTGTTCACGTGTTCAAATTGGTCGAACCCACCAAGGAAGTGTGAGTAATTCAACTAATATACGACATTGTATTAGTAACTAAATAATTCATATGTTACAGACCTCAATCGAGTGAAGAGACTACCGGTTTGATGGCATACTTGACGAAGGCTGTGTCTTTGGGTGCTAATTATTTACCAGCACAAGTGACTGATGTTTTCAGTCAAGGACGTGCTTTTGCTAGTGTTCATCTTCCTGTATCAGGTGTACGCAATGTTTGCGCTATTGTTACGTAAGTACTTTTATTGTCCTTTTGATACATATATCCCAAACAATCATATTAAAACTAAGCAGTTAAATTAATGACACAAAGCTTTAGTGATACTCTTGTATTTTGAGTTTCGATAATATCTTTAGGCAAAACAATAAAAATGTGCTAACTGATGAAATTAAGTATCATACATTAATTGATAATTATCAAGGAGTGATTGTCGATGGTGGATAAATGCTAGATTTTAATCTAATCTGCATTTATGAGGGTTTTTAATATCATAATTAATATTTATAATAAGCGATCTAGTGATATATGCTTTCAAGATAGTCTATACTTTGCTTTAGTAAATGTAAAAAAAGATATTGCTTATGATTTTATATTTTAATGCCCTTTTAAAAAAAACCTGATACAAAATTCTAACCAAGTTAAAAAATGTTATTGATCTTATTAGATTGGTTTTTCTATAAAAACTGTCCGTTGCTTTCATTAAAAAATACCCTAGACTTTTAATTACTTATTTAAACTTTTTAATATTGCTATATATATATGTCTCGTCTTTCTCTTTTGTTAATACTTTACATTATTCTCATAAGTATGTTCTACTATTTGTCAACTAATGTAATATTAAAGTCTCGTGGCGTAAATATAATAATAAAAATGATATTACATTAATGTTTATATTTTAGGAAATCCAAGGTTTTAAGGCTGCTGGTAGCTTCTGCTGAAGGAATATTATATGTTTATGCTTTGGATGGAGTTGAAGGTGGTGATTGTCCATTAGTAAAGACGCACCGTATTTCCGGTCCTCAACCTCTCAGCGGCGGAGCCGGCACACAGCCTCAGAACATTGCCCCCACCGGGAAGGGTAAGTACCCTGGCCGCACACAAACTGATTGATGTTTATTATTATTTATTTATTTACATGCCTTTAATCATTTGAATACTGCCAGGTTTTGGTTTTAGTCTTATTTTTCTAGTCATCAATCAAAACGCTTTCCTGCAGTGTCCATCAGTTATCATTTGTATATATTTTCACCTCTAACATTATATTTATTTAACATGTTTAGCAGTGCTGATTTGTGTTCGGCGAGACAATTTAATTTGAGACAGTCGTAGAATATTATTTACAGACAAAACTAGTCTTAGTGTATTATTAATTTCAATATTACATGCATTAACCATACATTATTTTTCTTTCTCTTATCTTTCACTCTCAATAACCCATCGCATTCTACCACTTCGCACTATCATAATCATAACTTTATGTACGCCTCCTTGAATTTGTTATTCTCGCATGACATTTGTTGTGTTACTTGTCTGCTGTCTGTCTTTATCACATCATTTTTTTTGTATGTTTAAAAGCTTCAAACTACATCCATCTAATTTTACTCATACATATTTTAATAATATAAATATTATTTTTTTATATTGCCCATATCAAAACGTGGCTTTGTGCTTGAATGCGTTTAAGGTCTTTATTTGCCTTTTGTGCAAAAGCATATTCGCCATACATTTTATATATTTATATGTATAAACCATACAACCTATGAAATATTCCACTTATATCCCATCACACTCCTTTATTTATTTATTGTTTTACAGACAATATTTAAAAAAAAAATTGTTTTGTATAACTTGATTTAGTTGTAAATATCGATGTTGTATCAAAACAGCAAGAGTGATAAAATGTTTGGTTAAATGCAATGTAAATATGATAATGTGTGTGATTAATAATGGAAGAAACCATCATATTGAAGAACCAATTTTCAGGATAATGAATCAAAATGATTCTACTGTCGCAGGGACGGAGTCATCAACTGTGTTAAAAATAAAATAAAATAGATTTTCCAGTAATATTTTTGTGTATTTCAAGGAGGCAACACGTATGCGGGTGCGCTGAGAGGTCGCGACCCCAATCATATGTCAGGTACTGGTCAGTATTTTGAAACCGCAAACAATAATTCCAAAATAAAATCCCCCCACATCATATTTGAAACGACTGTCAGTCGCATTACAACAGATGTCGTTGTGGAAAAAAATCAATTTTGCCCGAGACGTCTTTATTTCACCCCACAAAACTAATAATAATCATGTTCCATAATCTCTTCGATGCTCTTTCGTTGCTTCGGAAACACTCTTTTTATTCTACATGTTGTGAAAATAACATTGATGACTTTATGTTCCCGCATAAATATTCATCTCTGCCGTGGAACAACTCGTATGGATATAATAATAAGTTACACGCATTTGTTTCGATTGTAATTTTAATATATTGAGTAGAAGTTTATTTTTTTGTTTTTTTTTTTTTGTAAACCAGATCAATTAGGAAGTGTCTTAGTATATTTTATAATATTTAGCCTTATTCATTTCTGTTTTCATTCATATGTCATTTCCCAATTATATATCCCGTCACTTCCTTTATGCTTTATGAGTAGTATGTATGTATGTATATTTATTAATATTTAAGATGTTTTATTTGAAGGCGTATATGACTTCATCGAAATGATTACACATTTGTTTCGCATGAATCATCAGTCTTTTAATCGTAATAAAGAATATATTCTGCATGCTTATAAAATATCGGTGATGTGTCGCCGTAATTATGTAATGTGATTTGTATGCAATAATAACTTTTTACTATTTTTTCCCTGTCGTCGCCGCAGACTCGGAGAAGTTTCAAGAGATAGCGGCTGCCGCAGAATCTCCACCACGCGGCGGATTCAAGTTCGACGATATGAAGGAATTCCCGCCTGTCGCCCAAGGCACCGATTAAACAACACTCAAGGATCTCCAGTTTTATTGTACGCTGACAACCATACAATCATATGAATAAATTAAAAAAGAAAAAAAATTAAATTGATTTCAAATAATTGTGATAGGAATTTTTGGAACTTATAATTTCTTTATACAACTAGTGTATGTAATATCTTAAATATGTAAGATGAACTTAGATTGAAATGATGCTTGGTTTACCCCAAATGTGAATGAGAGTATTTATTTATTTATTATTACAACAATAAAGGTTAGTGTTACTTTAATCAATTACGTAACACTTCAAATATGTGTATGTATAATATTAAAAAATAAATAAAATATGTAGGGAAGACATTATCATACAGATTACGCTTAATTTGCAGCAATCATTCTTTTAAATTCCACGACTTCCGCATACTTTAATTAGCAAGCACGTGAGTAATTTTATTAAGCAGCGAGTAGAGTAAATGTCAAACTTTAGACATCTTACCGACAGCTGTGATTCTGATATCACCGATATATTAGCAGGCCATACAACTGGATGTATAAATATCTGCTTGGTCTGCCATCTTGATATTTAAACATCCAGTTGTATGGCCTGCTAATATATCATTGGTATCGGATTCGTCTCACCGCAAAACCATAACCTCATGTTCGATAATTGTCTACGAACATAAGAAACAAAGAGTATATTCTGTGTAAATGTTCTGCAAAAATACACAATGAGGTCGGCATTATTTTTTTTTAATACGATACCAAAAAAAGCAAATCATTGAATTTAATAGTTAGATTTGAGCCCATAGTTGTAGTAGAAATAGTTTGATTTTGAAAATAGTATAAAAAATTAAACTCTCTCTATGACTACAGCTTCAAATATAACTATTATTGATTAAAACGGCTCTCAATATTGTCTTCGTTAATTATATTTTGAGATTTATACCACAATTATTGGAATTACTAATAAAAAATGTGGAAATGCAGACCTCCGAAGTATTTGAATAACCGTGTAATTTCTTTTATTATTCTTTCCATTGAAGACTTTTTAAAGCATAGTTTCGATTGGAAAACTATCTACTTATCTCTCATCGTCTATAAAGCAACTTGTGATCAAGTATTAGTACCAAATACTTGCTTCCGTAAAGATAATAAAAAAAAAGCATCATTTCTCAAAAAAAAATTAACAAAAAAAGACTTACTATAGAATATCATTGTAAAATAATAATAATAATATGTAAGTTTGTTTCAAAATTCATTTGAGATCGGAAATACTGAGTGCATTCAAAGTAATACATATTTATTTTTCAATAAGTCATTCTATAATATTACAAAATGTCCACACGCTTAAAAAATAAAATTGTAAATTAATTAAAATTGAGTGAATGAGCTTAATATTTGGAAAATTGTGTATTTGTGATATGTTTCAAAATTTGCTGTGTGAGGACGCCAAAAAATATCTCCTAGACATTTTGAATAAGCTGTAAATAAAATTAGATGCGTTAGCAATGTGTATAATTATGTATAATTTTGCCATATCCGATTGATTAATAAATTCCGACACACGTCATATTTTCCATGGACCAAACTGAATTTCAATATTTTTGTTAATGCAGATTATTTTGTAAATAGTCACACTTGTCGGAAAACACACGCTGTATTCAAAATGGACTATTCATAAGTTAATGTGTATATTTTAATTATTTTCTCATCACACTTGTGACAAAAAAAATAAAACCAAACAGTCGCCGCTCCCAATTTAGTATTTTGTGGCTGTTGAATTATTTTATGTTAAAATTCTTATAGAATGTAAATAAATCAATTCTGTAAAATTTAATCAATTTTGTTTTATTTTTTCGTATGAAAATTAAAAAAGATTATTCTTTTGGAAATACAAATTTATTAATCGGCTTAATTTTTACAAAAGTAGTGTCTTGCTCATTTTACAAACTTCATATAAAATGAGTATAAACTAACAAAATATGAATAATGCTGCTTAAATTTGATAAAAATAAAATATCCATACACATGAAACTGAAGAACAACAAATTGTAAAATACATTTATATCGCGCTATTTGAAATTCTGCACTTTTATGAAAGCACCATAAATTTTAACATGTTTTGAATACGGGGAAAAAATTGTGATTTTGGTTACCGACTAGAATTAGTAAAATTAAAAAAAAAAAAAATAACTGCAACTGAATATTTTATTTTTTTATGGATAAAATAATGTAATATAAATACATACAATTTGAACAATAAAAGCGGTTTTCGATGGAATAAATATGAACAGAAGAAAAATCAATTCAGACAAAAGCTATTAAAATTCGGCCAACAATTTGACATTTAATAAAAACAAAAAAAGCTCAAACCCTTATTTGTTTTTTAAAAAAAAAATTACCACATTTAACACTGCATCTTGAGACAATCGGCAGTCCGAGTGTTAAACAGAGGTATAATAAAACTATCACAAAACCTATAAGCTATGGAAATATTTTGAATATTTCAATCTGATTTTTATTAGCTATTGCTCAAATTTTCAATGATGTTTCAAACAGCACTCCTGAAAAAAAAAATTGGGTTGTCAAAAAGTCATCAATCCTAGTTTTTGTTTACAGCTATTATTAACTAATGCTTAATTCCTATAGTATTTAACAGACACGAAAGCTGCTACTGCATACTTCACAGGAACTACTGATTCCAAGATGGTGGCCCGATCTTGATTTCAAAAGGATGAAATATTTTTATTTAATAATATTTCTTTTCCTTTATTTCTACGATAACCTACAAACCCCTTTAATATTCTCAGTTATTTCAAGTCCACCCTGTAAACAAATGGCGGTTATTGTTCGCACCTCATATCTACAATATCACCAATCAGTCATTTGTGGTAAATTAGTTCCCCTCTACTCATGTCTAAACATTTATCAGTTTAAAGGATTAAATTATTAACCTGTGTAATGATAGAAAATCATACAAATAATTTATTTTACCTTGACAGTTTGTATGGGATATTTCGTTATATATTGAAATCGTATGATGTAATAATTACCTTGGCAAAATGCAAATCTCACAGGTATCCCTGTGTGGTTGATTATGATAAGTGCAATAGGGGCAAGTCCACAATGCGCCTTTTTCACCGCCTGTACCGGAGCCGCCTGCCATATCCGAGCTAAAATATAACAACACGAACATAGAATATTGCATTTGATATTTGTATAGAAATATTTTCTTACTCCATGTGTTGTGAATGTTCACTGGCTTCAAGCAGATGTTCTACGGTGGCCCATTGTTCGGAACATTTCCAATGGGTGGCCAACTCCCCGTCTTTACTCACAACGGCTTTGATCAAATCATCCATGTGAGTCAACATTGGGAAGGCGTCCATCGTGGCGATATACGATAACACATGGAAGTCAGACATCGCCTAAAAAACACACTCAATACATTATATAATTACACAATTATAATCAATTAATATACTCACATCGAGGAATTGTTCTTCAGGCCATTGCGCCAAGTAAATAGCTAGAGATCTTAATAGTTGTGGTTCTGTTCGGCGATTCTCTACAGGGAAATGATTCTTCCGGGTCTGCATTCGCGTGAACGTGGCCAAAGGTACTCGAGGCGTCGCGCAGGGTACATCGACTAACAAATATTCAACAGGGAGGGGTCTCGCTATCCGAGCCACTTCATTGTTATATTGATCCTTTTCCTGAAATTAATTTAAAAAAAATATTTAAATTTAATTGAGTAAAATATATCGATTGCCTCAGATTTGAAATGGAGGCATTATGAAAGTCAATATGGGTGTAACGAAATGTGAGGAGTCATGCTGAACACTAAAATCAATATTGGGTAATAAAGATCGACAAGAGTGGGTACATTGTGTCTCACACAAGACCCAGGATAATCATCGTGGCTAATATCAGCATAAAAATTCAAGTTCTGTAGAAAGCTCTTTTGAATCCATTCAATCCTATCAATATGGACCCTGTAATTCTGATACCAAACTACACCGCCCAATCTCAATATACTCCGAACTAAAAAAATATATATAAAATTGGGAGCGATAAAAGATTTTATTGAAAAGTTGAACTTTGTAAAAAAGAAGCGCATCTCAACAAATTAGAGAGGGTTCCAAGATTTATAATCATTTCATTTTTTTTTTGTATTATTTGATTGCACTTTGGAAAACGAAAAAAAACTTGTAAAAATGTAATAAATGTTTTGAATTTAATTAAATTTCGTAAAAAGTAGATTGTGCAGTATGTATGAATGTTTAGTGGTTGTGTCAGAATCGGTGGGTCGTATAGCGTGACAGCGCACAAGTGCAAACGGTGTAATGACGTAGCGAGCGAGCTGATCTGGCTCTGCTCTGCTAACATAACGATAACATTGATTAGGAACAACTAGGATTAGGATTAGGATTAAGGGTCAGAGTTACAGTCACAGTACTGCTTTACGGGGAGAACACGGACAGTGACTATGCTGGAGACGGAGGCGGCTTCACTGGCTTCAGTAGCTTCAGTGGCTCTTGCGGCTTCAGCGGCCGGTGACACTGTCTGGCGAGGCGCTGCTGCTGTTACTGTTATTGTGACTGTACCTGCTGTGGCCGGAGACTGAAAGACCTGCTCCTCGTCTGCAGTCACCACGAGTACAACTAACCAGACCACAGTATGTCCACTAACACTAACAATGATTCACTGACATAATGACCGTGACACAGCCTCTTGTTACAGATGGCCCACTCTCCGCTGGCCGACATCGAGGACCTGACCCTTTGCTCGTTCTGCAAGTTCCCCTTCAACGACTCTGACCAGCAGCCCAAGATCCTGTCCTGCAAGCACCACTTCTGCCTGAAATGTGTCAACACGCTGATGCTGAAGGGGCGCGAGCAGCTGTACTGCCTCTACTGCTGGACGAGGACAGAAGTGCCGGACCTCAGGACAGACTCGCTGCCGACACACTCGGCCGTGCTGGCGCTGGCCAGGAGACTGGGCGCCTTGCCTCCTGCTCCGGCCGCTCCTCCTCCGGCCAAACCACCGGACAAGAGTCTCAGTCACAATCACGGCCACAAGATCAAGTCGGAAAACTGCCACACGCACGCCATGCCCTTTACTCTGTGGTGTCACTCTTGTAGCTCTCAGATGTGCAGGGCTTGTGCGGGACACCCGGATCATGCAGGGCACGTGGTCAAACCTCAGGCCGACGCTAGACAGATTCTGAGGGCGGATTTTCAAAACGAACTGGCCTTCATGCAAAAAATGCTGTCGGACATTCAACACTTGGTCTGCAAACAGCGGGACTTTCTTTTAAAAATTTTAGAGGCGTGTACCACACTCAAGACCCAAGTGGAGACTGACCTTGTGAACAATACGCCCAGTTTTGAACTTTCCGAAGCGAGAGACTGTTTGCAGAAAGCGAGACAGACCTACGGTGGCACAGAGAGTCAGACTCCAGCAGAGATTCATGCATTATTGGGAGCTCTTGCCAGTGAAAAGGAGAGGCTGCAGGCTAAACACCATGAAATGTTCCTACAGTGCAAACTGGACGATTTGATAAAAAATTCCGGTGTCATATTCGATTTCGATCTGCTGAAACAAGCCCTGGCAAACATACATTCCGGGGAGGTGGCCATACAGAGCAACAACGGATATCACAATCCAATACTATTCTTGGCCAATTACTGCATGTCCCAGTTGTACTCTAGACACTTCCTTTTGAAACAGCAGCAGCAAAACGAGAATCATTCCTTTTTGCACGGCCAGAATGGAAACGTAGACTTCCAGAGTGTCATCACTCAGCCTGCGTCTCAGCCTCCATATGTACCTCTTGTGATGCCGAATTCCACAAAAAGTAGCAATCCAAACCTATCCGAGAACAATCTACTGAAGACTAATAATTACATTTCTGAACATCAAAATAATCCATTGACTAATATGAACCTGTCCAAGTCTGGTACTCTAGGATTCGGCGACAATGGAAGATCTTCGATGGGATCTCCAAACATAAATAAAAATCTAGCATTTCAAACGGAGTCTGTATCGATGGCGATGCCGAATATGTTGCCAGCTCCGGTGATGCATCATTCATCTCAGAGCAGTCTCGTATCTCCACAACCGAATCAATTGGTGCCGACTGGGATGCTACCACCGAACATGCTGCAGCACAGTCCTCAAGCTACGATAGTTCGAAACCCCAGTTCTCACATGTATCCTGTATTTTTTTTCAATATAGAAATCAACGGAAATCCTTTCGGGAGAATTTTGATTGAAGTGAGAAGCGATGTGGCTCCCAAGATGGCCCGTAATTTTAGTATTTTGACGACGGGGGAACTCGGAATAGGTTATAAGGGTTGTAATATTTTCCAGTGTTGGGAAAATGAAAGTATCATCACTGGAGATTTTGAGTTAAATAACGGCAGGGGTGGTCGATCTATTTTTGAAGAAAGTTTCTTTATGCCGGACGATACAAAAATTCTAGCCATTCGCGGTAGTGTTGGTATGCGTCGCAGTCAAAAGAGGCACGATAACATGGGCTTGGTGGGATCCCAATTCCGAATTATACTGCGTGAAATGAGGGGCTTCACGGGTATCTTTGCGTTCGTAGTCGAAGGATTGGAGTTAGTTGATCGCATTAGCCAATCTGGTGACAGTGCTGGAAAGCCACAGAGTAATATTCTTATAGCTAACTGCGGTAAACTCAATTAAAATAGGTCAAGCTGCTACTCCAAATAGATTATGGACCAAAATTTCTTTTAAAGCCTTCGAAAAAAATATATAATATATACCTAAAGAATATATATTTTGGAAAACCGAAATTTCTTACTATATACTATAAATAAGTTTCGCAAATTCAAAAATCACAGCGTATGCATTCTCATCTATTTGTTGAAAAGGGCGTTAGTTTTAAACCTTCCGATAATCGAATGTAAAAATTAGAATCTTAAGCGGATGAAGCGTACGTGAATAGAATGTCACATTGTCGGTGGCGAAGTCGGAGACACCGGATAACAGGGAATAGACATTAGCCTCAAATCAAATCGTTCTCTTGTCGGAGAACAAGTACAATTCACAAAGATGATTCTGCGTACTGAGAAACTGTATATTATTTTTAAACTATTTAGCGTGCATACATTTTTCAAGTATGACCGTTGTACCTGCACGAAAATGAGCGAGCCACGTTGATTAAACGTTTAATTAGCGCATGTTGTTGTAAAAAACATATTATAGATATATTTACTGGCATTTAAAAACAACAATCATTATGTGTGAATTGTGTAAAAAAAGATATATGTATATTCAAATAAATGTTGATCTTAATCGTAAGGGCGTAGCAGAACGAATTTTATCATTGTTGCTGAATCTTTATAAATGAGAGTTTATTACGAAATACATATAGTGTTTGCTGCGGTGTACTTTTTTCACAAGCGAATACTTAATTCGATAATGTTATATATTTTTCCTCGCAAATGGGAAACAGTCACAGAGTTTATCGGAGAGTCAATGCATACATAGATAGATTCATATTAAAAATATATTTATACATGTTATTATATGTGTGTGCGTACATATTTAATCAAATTATTCTAGTTAAATTGGTCTTTTTAATTTAGTTTTTAAGACAAGAGTGTAAAACACCGACTAGGACTAACACACGACCGCATATTTAGAAATGTATATAAGATCGTTAATCGGAAAACGTTATATATGTATATCAAACAACCTAATTAAAAATAATTGACTTCGAAGACGACACACTATGTGGGAATAGATTAATTTGTTAATGCTTATATATTTTTATCTGTTTAGTTAGTTAGTTTTTTTTTCTCACCAAAGTTAGGACGGGATGATTAGTTAATTTTCAATCGCTATTAAGCACCGCTGATGGGAATTTTGTTATCGCATAATAATATATTTTTCAATGTTATACATTTATGAGTGTTTAAAAAGCACACAATTAAACAGAATTTGTGATTATGTCTCCGGAACATACCTTTTATTTTGTCTTTCATAATTGTGATTCTGTGTGTGATAAATATTGTGTGAAATGTATTTACATCCAAAAGTGTAGTGAATTTTACGTATCTACACTAAAATAACATCTTTCTTAACGCAATGATTTGACTGTCGAAAGTCAAGTAAAACTTGGGTCAGTAAATTAATGTTGTATTGTTTGTTTGCCAATTATAGTTACCGAATATGAAATGATGCCACGCAATATCCATGTTTTGGACATCGATTATTAATTAATTTTATTTGTTATAGTATAAATATTATATTGCTTGTTTTTTTTAGCTTAATAAAGTTAAATAATGATAATATCTTTTTGATTAAACAATCGAAATAAAATATTTATGTGGGTTAAACGAGTATGAGTGTGTAATTGGGTATTATTAAAAAAGTTTATAAATGTTTAAATATTAGGAAATTGGTAAATGTTCGTGGGAAAATTGGAAGTTCATAATATACGACATATAAGATATTTTTTAGATAAATTCTTCTAAATGTTATTGCTCGATGAATGTTTATTGGTAACTATAAGCATTTTAAAAATATATATAATTTAATGTTGCTATGTAATGATGTCAAAGGTCATCATTATAAAAATACAAGGAAATCGTTTTGAATAAATGAAAGCTTATTATCTTAATGTTGTGTCGGAAAGAACCATGAATTGTAGTTAAAACGTTTTCCAACAGGCATTACTCGTGTTATAAAAAATGTGCAATAGAATATTTATCGATAATAATGTGTCATTCAATTATATATTTTTTGTAAAAAATAAATAGTTTTTCTCTCCAATTTAATTATTTTTCAAATAATAAGCAGGGTTACTCAAGAACTGTGTACATTGTGGAAGAAAGTATATTTATATTATTCGTTGCAAAAGTTGTTGAATAATGTTAAAATTTTAATCGTAATAGGCGAAATATGCAAAACTCCAATAGCTAAAATACCACAAGGCTTTGTTTTAATGATTTTTTTTAAAAGAGTAACGGCATTAGTGAATGCAATCAAATACTGTTATAAAAAAATCTGACTATCGACTGAATCTGTACAATTTTACAATTGCCAAATTTTATTTGTAACTACATATTATATAAAAAAATACTGATGTTAAACATTAAATTTGTACTTTTTTTTTCATTTTAAATTATAATTTATAACTAGTTTCAAATTGTTGTTATTTTTCCTAATTAATCATCTAATACAATCAGATTTGATTGTGTTGTAATAAATTAAGAAACGTGTATGATTTCTATCAAAATTACTGTGTGTTTTCATTTTTTGATTATGAAAAAAGGTTGTTTAAACCATCCTTTGTTTGTGCCTTACTTAAATAAGCCTATTATTATAGCTACTAGTCGCTTAAAACAAACAAAAAAATACATGGATGTTAACAAATTATAACATTCTGATGAATAACAGTACCGAAAATATATTTATGTACAAGAGCGTCGTCGCTAAAGTCACAGTTCATTTGAAAATATTTACCACATTAAATTTATATACATAAACTTTCAAGGGACTATTTTTTTATCTGTAGAGAAAACTAATGTTATTCATCATTAAAAAAATCTGATTGTGTGTTACGATGTATACATAATTTAAATAAAGTATATTGACGTTATTATGTGCTTAGATAATTTAATGCATACATTGACGGTATGCGCCCTACATAAAAAAAAAATTAATGTATCGCATGAATCAATCGCAATCGATGAATAATATGTGTATCTATTAAGTATGAATGTGATTGTAGTTCAAAATCGATGGAATTATATGAATGAATTCAAAATATATTTCTTTCTGAATTTCAAACCGCTTATTATTTTTAATCAATATGAATATAGCAACTGTAAGAAGTTTTTCATTGGAATTGCACATAAACAAAAAATATTTATTTTATCCAAGATAATATATGCCATCAAACCATGGTAAAGAAAAAATAATTTCCTTGCTACAAAAATTCTTTGTCAATGACAAAATGGGGTTAATAGTATTTGACAAATAGGAATCTAGTTGACAATCCACACGAGACTAGGACTGAAGTTGTTGAAAATCATACAAATATTTATAATGTACAAACAACAGAATTCGGTTATTAAATTCAATGATTTTTTTATAACTAGTAAATTCCAAATCCACATACTGTAATAAAATTTCTGCTATATTTTAAAAAATGTATACAACGTGGCAGTATTTTTATATCTAATCTATACTATATCCCATTGCTGTGGAGTTGCCTGGCCAACCCCTTGCAAGGGTACCCCCAATGGGGAAGGCATCATGGTACAGTATTATCTGCTTCAGTTAAATAATCAGATTGTTGATTTTTTAATATAATTATTTATTTAAAAAATAAAGCTCCGCTCTCTTTCATGCTAGTGCTAAAGCTCCTTTAACTAAATTATTTTTACAGAGTATACAGAATAAAGGGTAAAAAACGCAAAAAGTCTATATGGGGAATTTAATATGATTTGTATAAAGAAATCACTTACCTTATAATATACGTCTGGAACATATTGTTTATTAGTGGACTCCTTCACGTAGCCTAGTTCGGGAGCATCGAGAGTAGGCAAAAGACAGTCATCCCTCACTAGTGCCATACATTGTCCGCTGACTTGATACCCTTCCATGTGCACCTGCTTTGAAGCATCACCTAAGAAATCAAATTCACATATATATTTCATATACAACAAGACGACTTTAACTAAAATAAAAAAACATACCTGTGACACACACTGTAGCAAATTTCGAACCAAAAACTCCTGATGAGGCATATTTGCAAGCATTAGGATTTTGGTTTTGGAAATGACCAGCCATTATACATTCTTGTGCAGTGAGAAAATGAGTTTCTATACCTCTAAACACAATAATGACAATTTAGTATTCCAAAAATGTATTTAAGAAAATTAACAAACCTAAGATATTGAACAGTTCCTATTGACGAATTTTCACTGAGGAGATCGGTAAATATCCAGCCGACTTTTACAAGACCCAGTTTGTTTGCTACTTTATCTACTATTGGCTGTCGTTCGTCAGGTAATAAAGTAACACCGTCACGACTGCTATCTTGTGGAGGCTCATAAATTGCAGCCACTCGAGCTCTAATACCTGTATACACAAATACAAATGTATATTGAAATATTTGTGTATGGGAGCTACTTATTTTCAGATTCGATCATCTAATCAAATATTGAATGTTTGCAATCTTCTTCAAAATAAGATCTTTGTGGTCTTATAAATACAGTGGAATCTTAATATAATATATATTAAATTACTTGAATATGTTTATAAATATTTTTTACGTTCGCTTTGAAATTTAAATCTATTGAAAAGAAACTCGATATATCAAAAAAAATATTTTCATTCCTTTTGAGATTTGAAATGTCAAAGTTCCACAATATATCTATATTTTCTGTGAATAAGAAGCTTTGATTGTATGAATGTAATTTATTTTATCACATACCTAGAGGAACATCAGCGTGTACTTCGTATTTTCCATACAAAAAACCAATTCTTTGATGGCCTGTATTCCTCCAATAGTATAGAAATCTCTCAACAATATCACTATTTTCAAACATCACATTATCCACATGTCGATACGTTTGTCTATTTAAAGTAATAGCATTCGGTTGGCATTTAGAGCAGATACCGCGAGGCCACGGAGGATGCTCCTTACAACCTAAATTATTATTCATTATTTAATATGAAATATGCATTAAAATATTATGAAGTTGTATATGTTTACCTGATTTTATTTTACATGAAATATCTTCCATCGCCATAAATTTGCCTTTTCCGGCTCCCGATGTCGACTTTCTTAAATACGTGTGGAATGACATGTGTTTTATATTTTGTTCCTTCAAATATGCTTCATCAAACGGTTCCAACGGAGAACAATGGACGCAACAGCCATTGGCGTTATGACGACAACTAAAATAAAATTATCACTTATCAATTGAATACACAAGCGTCAATGTAAACAACATACTATTTTTCATCTCGTTTTCTAGCCACTCTGCCATCTTTTTTGTATAAAATTAAATCTACTTCATCCTCAACAGGTGAAGGGTTAGTATCGTTTGTCGAAATGCTAGTGGAACTACCGGCTACACTGTCGGACGATACCTGAGTTTCTCCCAGATTCTTGGTGATTTTCTAAAAAATATATTACATTTTGAAGTGTAAACAATGATTAATCAGTATATAATAAAAGGATTGCAGATAATTTATGAATCCAATTGCATATGTGATATCTGGCAAACAATATATAAGTAAGAGCAAGGAGTGACAAAGAAACAAAAAAAAGAAAGTGTACCTGGAGTGAATCGCTAGCAGAAGGCTGGTCGAAGATAACGGCTCCGTTGAGAGGAGTCAGGAAGATCATGTCGCCATGCTTGAGGCCGCAGTCAGCCAAGGTGCTGGACTTGCTGGAGACAATCTCACTGTTCTGAGTGGCGATCCTGTCTGTGGACAACACGAAGGAGAAGCTGGTCAGCTGCAGATCCTCGTACACCTTCTCGTACAGACTGGCTGTACTGTCTGCTGCCTGCACCGTCAGCCTGGCCGTGCCTCTGGCTCCTTGAACCCGCACCAACTGTAACAACAGGTACTCTCTGTACTCTCTGTACCAGGCCTTATAGCTGGTAACTACTACTAGGACTACTGGGACTACTAGGACTACTAGGACTACTAGGACTACTGGGACTACTAGGACTACTAGGACTACTGGATCTACTAGGACTACTAGGACTACTAGGACCACCAGGACTACTGACCATCATGTTAGCGGCTGCAGGTTATGACACAAACCAACAAACATCAGCAGGACGTTTACCTGACAGTGTTGCTAGTATTCTTCGTATACAAAATGCAAGTCACACCATATTTCAAATTTCTTCTATTTTACTTCTAACGATGTTGCTTATCTTCTGTTTTCGCAAAAAAAAATAATTTACCGTTATCATAAATCAATTGTTTAACTTCTGCTAATTTAAAATAAAATTATTCCTGATTTACATTACTCTCTTGAACATCAAAAAATCTGCTTCCATACTACACCATACATTCTGTAATATTTACCTACGTACAACTTCAAATATATTTATTTAAAATATACCAACATAATTTTGTTGTTAACAATTTTGAACAGTCATCTTGACATTTGACAGCTGTTTGTATCGTTTGACGTTAGTTAAAAACTTATCGGTGTATATTAGTGAAAAGGTACATTTTTTACATTTTTCTATAAAAACCAACAGTCTACCCGTCAACTATTTTTTTCGTATTTTTTTTTTAATAATAATATGATGTCACAAATGTATACTTAATCTCATGTAATAAATTCATTGAAGAAATGTTTAAAAATAAATATTCAAAAACCATTCAAATATACAATATTAATTTTATGTAGAGGGACAGACTCGATGTGAACGTAAATTTTAAAATCCCATTCAATCTATTCTTAGTTATCTTCAAATCCACTATGGTTACATAAGTTATATCATCTTTAAAATTAAAAGTGCTCCCTAAATGATGATACCTACTCATTCATGTGTTTGTATACAAACTATTCAATTTAATTTTGATCTATTTATTATTGTCTGAGAGATATGAGAGAGTTTATTATGACGTTGCACACAGTATCTATTTTAGTTTGACTCCACCACACTACAGGTGTTTGTCCTTTATTTCACTTTGAGTGTGCGTTATACAAAATAATATTAATATACCGTATTTAATTATAACAAATTTCCCCAAAAGGCACACAGTTATAATTAACGTTAAATGTTTGTACTTAATTTTTAAATTCCATCGCTGTTTTTATAAATTTTTTTCATTGATCGTTTGGTTTTATAGTGTTTGAAATTTTTTTGCAAATATATTACTAGTTTTTCCTTTTAAAAATAATATATTTTGAGGATACTGTCACGTTTTACGCTCCAACAATGTTGAATCTATTTATGTGGGCTGTTAAGAGTTAGTATACTCTCACTGCTGCTTAGTATTGCATAGCTTTTCAGTCATTCTAAACTTCCTAGTCTCCGTGAAAGCACAAATTACAAACAATTCTTAGTAGATAATTATTTTTCACTGTGATTTCCCCAGAGAGTGTGATAATTTTTGTGCAGAATATTGTGTCGGAACGGATGATCATTGAAGTTTCAACCGAAGATAATATATATTGTTAAATTTTTTACTGAATACAGGAAAAATGGATGAAATCGGAGTACCTGTAGATCTCTACATTTATGACTTGAGCAAGGGTATGGCTAGAAATTTCTCAGGAATGTTTTTGGGTATGATTTTTAACAATTAATGCTTTTATTTTAATATCACACAATTTCTAATACACATTAAATAATCAAATCGAGCTTGGAAAAAATTGAAATGAATTATGAATGTTTTGTTGTGTTTGCATTTGCTTGAATGAAAAAAGTAATTGTTTATAATGCTTGATGCAATTTTTGTGTTACATATTTTAAACAATGTTTAAATGTGTATTTTATCTAAATCACCGCCGATTTGTTTATTTATTTCTTTCTAAAATATAAACATCTTTTAGGTCGTCATATTGATGGCATCTGGCATACATCAATTGTTGCATATGGAAGAGAGTACTTTTTCGGAGGAGAAGGAATTCAAAGTTGCAATCCTGTAAGTAAAATTAAAATGTATTCTTAACCTTATTTTTTGTGTGCACTTTAAAGTTCTTTTAAATAAATTTGGCATTGAGTAGTAAACCTTGAATATGACAAGCGAAGTGACAACATCATGCTGTTTGATATATTTTTTTTAAGTAGCCATTTGAAGCTCTTCTATTTAAAGCGGAGTAAACAAAAATGTATGTATTAATATTATAGAGAAATATTCTCATATTCAGAACAATTAAATATATCCCTCACAATAAGTAGGTAAATAGTTAGATGATTACAAGTATTTGGGTGATTTATTTTATATGGCATTATTTTAATGTTATGATCATTTATATTGCTTTTGTTCTTTTCATTTAATATTGGAAATGTATAATATTGTTTTTGTTGATTTAAATAAACCAACACAATGTAATTGTACTATCAATTGCTTTTCTCAAATATGTTATCTGCTTTGTACAGAAAAAGCTCTACTAAAAATGTCAGCCACAGTGTTTTTGTCCAAAATGATGTTGGTCTCGGTGATGAATGCTCTTCAGCATTTTGCCAAGATCTCTTTCGCAAGTAGTCCCCAAGTTTAATAATCCCACATGACCATGGCTTTGGCCCACGATCAATAAATACCATTGAACTCTTAACAGGTGGAGGTTTGGGTAAATCAAACCATTCCATAGAAGAGATACTTTTTTCCATGAAACGTTTTCTGAATGTAATAGAGTCTTAATTTGTTTGACCAATAACCATTGACATTTTCTTGGTAAACAATTTAATATGTTCTCATTTTGAGATTCACAGCCCATAAAGCTGATATTTATTAAAAAGATGCATTTTATTCCTGTGAATTTTCATTATATGCTTTTAAATAGAACGACATTTATTCGAAGTGGGTGAGTTATGTGTTTATAATATTTTCGTAATTATTCGCATTTAGCGGATGCTTTGTTCTACTATTGAAATATCTAAAAATGAATCCATGCCAATAAAAGATGATATGATCCCGAAATTAGTTTTTCCAGACAGACTTGGTGGAAAAGGTCATCCATTCTATTTTAGTAGATGTGCAACGATTGCGATTATACAGCTGACTAATACATTAAAATATAATCAAATTTATTATTAATCATCATGATCAAATCAGGCCATCGTCAAATGCATACCCTGAATTTTAATACTATTAATATAATATTTGATATTTTATACCCAAACATTTATGCTATGGAATTGTATAAGCGTCATAAATAATATAAATTATTTAGGTCAGTTTGTCACTCGTATTTTCGTAGTCATTTTGAATTCAAAATATTTGAATAATAATAAGGTGTTGTAAATTTTGTTGGTAAATGTTATGTACTTAATACAAACCGCAAAAATCCACCTAAAACGTAAATAATTTTAAGTTTCCTCGTATAATAAAGTTTAATTAAAAATATACATTTAATCGGTATTATTCTGTGTCGGTTTTATTATCTTGCCCTAAAAATTATCGCATTTACAAATCGATCAATGGAAAGAAACATACGTAAAATGTATTCAATTAAAACCAAGAATTTCACACATATTATTATGTAATATTCTCAGTAGTTGGCATCTGAAGCTGGTACACAAAACATGTTTATGGCAAACGTTGATGGTTTGTATGGCCCTGTTTCCTAGTCTTTCACAATCTCTTAATTATGAACTCATATAATTATTTATATACCTAATAAATAAGCTTTGTTCTGGCAAATGCCCGAAGATGCAAAATGCATTATTTAGTTTTATTATAAATAGGTAGTTGCTGAGAATTTCTGGTCAACATTTCATCTAAACCTCATATTTTAATATGAAATTTATACTGTTTTCTCTATATTATTATAGTGGCGTTATCCTAACCGTAGAAGTGTACAGATGTGTTGTTAAATGAATACCGATAGCTCTTTGTCAATGTATTAGTGTGACTTAGCTCACTTCTTGACTGTGTGCGTGTTTATACCCACATGCACCAATAAACCCAAAAATGTCAAGACTAATACATTTAGAGTTAAAAAAGAAAAAAACATTACCACGACAAAATTTAATGTTTTTATAGAAATAAACACGCATGTGTTTTCAATTTCAAAATTTCCCCGTCTCAGTTCAACACCTTTTAAACTCATAAAGTAATATACGTATAAGGCATTGCTCCGTTACTTATATGCCGCTAATAGCCATGATTGGTCATACTGTAAAACTTCGCATTATTTCAGTCACCATATTAACCTCTACATCTTTTACAAATAAAATAAATAGAAAGGGTCTGTTTCGTGACTCAAGAGTTTTCTTTTTGTAATCAATGAGTTTGTACTATAGAAACTGCACAAAAATGCAGCATTTGACTCTCGAGTTACGTAGCTCACTGTCTGAAGAAAATGTTCCACATTAATGTCGACAATTACAATTAGATAAGTTAAAGTTTTTGTGTACATTTATTTATTTATTTTACGCCCTGGGGAGTTTTTTTTCTAAAGAGGGTCTTTTTGAGGGTTTTTTAGACACAACAACGTGTTAATTGTCTGTCTGCAATCTTAACTATTACTAGTTACACAGATAACCGACTTAATAATCAGTATTTACCTTACAATACAGGAAATCAGAGTAAACCTGGATCGAGACGATCGATCGGGATTTTATTAATATTATTCCCGATCTCCCAGTCGTAAGAACCGATCAAATCAATTTAAAAATTCTTGAGTGGGATTTGAACCCATGACCACAGTATTTGTAGCCAGGTTTCTTATCCCCTGAGCTATTACGCTGGTTATTATTACATTTTAATGTTTTGTTTTATTTTTTTAAATTAAATTGTTCTTGCCTGCCGCATTAGGTCTTACCACTTTTAATACTTTGATTTATTTAACAAAACCATTGAACAAGTGTATTAGAAAGATTTTCAGACTATTATTTTTGTATTATAATGGTTTCTACTCCATTCAAAACCCTATGAAAAAGACTAATTGACATGTTGGCGAATTCCGCCAAAAATCCTAACTTCAATTGAGAATTACTATATGTTTTTGGCATTATATGTATTAGAATTATTGTAAATGATTATTATTAATCCGTGCCACGAGTTCTATACTTGTGCCACTGCAACTCTATTTTGGATTTTCTTCCGTGTCATGAAACTTGTGTGCCAAATAATTTCCCGCAAAGACGCATTAAAACGTGATAAATTAATCATTCGAATTGAATATTTGTGACTTTTCCAATATATTATGTTACATATGAAATAATTCACGTGTACATATATTATTTGAAAATTAAAATATCGTTACATACATCAGGTAAACTGAATAGCTTTAGGAAGAGTCGAGCGAAATGTGGCATTTTTGGCTTCGTTCCCAACAAGATTCCAGCTTAATTTTGAGTATTTTTGGAAATATTTTGACCGGAATTCGGAAAGTGATTTAGTGTAACTACGTTCCTCTTCACTCTAATTAAAATATATAATATAGATGTAATAACCTATAGTTAACTACATTAATTTGTGATAATCTTAAATACTATCTGGGTAATTTAAAAAAAATAGAAAACATTCATATTTTATTTTTAAATGCTATTCGAAAAAACAAAACATTGGTGATTAATTTTGATGGGCTATTTATTATATTTATAAATGTATTTATTCGTTTAAAATTGAAATAGCATTTATTTACTCGTTCGACTGAATTCCTTAAAATAATTATTGCGACTCATTCCACTTTTGCTATATTCGTTTGGAATTTGTTATGGAAACGAGTTATTTTAGTACGTTTGTTTTTAATCGGAATAGACTTTGAAACGTATAATTTACCGGTGTTTAGTAAATTTAAAAAATGTTTTGAATTGATTTGTTAGGTTATTACGACTGGAAGATCGGGAATCATATTAATTAAATCCAAAAACATAACAGTAATTCTTATTTGGAGTTGGAATTTCGGGTCGGAATTAGAAACATATCAATTAGTAATTTTCATACGGTTTTGAATGGAATTGAAACCATTATTATAAAAAAAATACACTTGTTCAATGGTTTTGTTAAATAAATCAAAGTATTAAAAGTGGTAAGACCTAATGCGGCAGGCAAGAACAATTTAATTTAAAAAAATAAAACAAAACATTAAAATGTAATAATAACCAGCGCAATAGCTCGGGGGATAAGAAACCTGGCTACAAATACTGTGGTCATGGGTTCAAATCCCACTCAAGAATTTTTAAATTGATTTGATCGGTTATTACGACTGGGAGATCGGGAATAATATTAATAAAATCCCGATCGATCGTTATTGTTATTTATTCATTTAAAATACAATACATATAAGATATTATAAATTAATTATACACTAGTTTGATGGAAAATTGTATCGGCTTTATAGTATTTGTTGATAATAATTTTGCATAAAACTTTTGACTAATTAGATCGTATTATCCATATGTACTTGTTTGTATTTTAAAGATAAGCAAATATTCCCCTCTTGGACTCTTGTCTCCTCGTCTCATCTTCATCCGGCAGGCGATGGTCTGTTCTAAATCTGTTTCCATCTATTTTCATCCATCGTGATCACATCCTTCTCACAAGCTTCGTCTCTCTCATTTGCTCTCTAGCAAAAAACCCACACTTGCTCCAGCACCAAGACTAAACTGCTGTCTCCGTCCCGAAAAACCCACCCCATCGTTCGAATATCGCTTGCTTGAGGTTAGTCACTAAGCACACTACGTCGGATAATTATGAAAGAGTGATTCATTCCAGTGTTTTCGTATTTGATACCTGGAGGGAGGCCAAAGCATTCCGTGTTGTTATTATTACTAAGTGAGCGTATTGTTTCAGGGAGGCACAGTACTCGGAGATCCTCAGAAGGTCGAAAAGCTCGGTGAGACTTTTATACCCTATCAAATATTCGTAGACTACATCGTCGGTCTCGGGGGCACCGCTTTCAGGTATGGATGTGCGCCTTTCGCACGCCACTTTCGCATGTCACGGCTTATATATAGATTTTTGTTTTTAGAGGTTCAGATTACAACTTGTTCAAACACAACTGCAACAATTTCTCGGATACAGTCGCGAATTTCTTGTGCGGAGCGAGCATACCGAAGCATATCTTAGAACTACCCCTAGACTTTCTCAACACCCCTCTTGGTCAATCTTTGAAACCGCTTTTTGAAAGCTTGGGCACCGGAGCACAGGTACATATTATTACCAACGCAATTCATAACAAGAGGTTTCAGTTAATATATTTCTTTTTCAATTTAGAATGTTATAAGTACAAACGGAGTTAGAGGCGCTAGACAAGAAAGTCCAGATTACTTACAATTAAATACACAAATTGAAGAAGCTAGGTATGAGACATTATTAATTTAAAATAATAATCTTCACTGACTTAATATAATGCATATATTTTTTTAAAAAGATTGCAGTCAATCGCTCTTGAAGAGAAGAGAAATACGATCAACGAAAAAATAGCAAGAAAAGAAAGGAAAAAAGAGAAGAAAAGGAAAAAGCAACAGCGGGAGTTAGAGAGACAAAATAATAGCTCATCTGATTATTCGTCTGAATTAAGCAATTCAGGTAAAGTGACTCAATACATTATGTTCTTGATACGAAATATTTATCAATTTAAATTTATTAGGTTTTCCTCCTACACCAAGTAAAAGCCCACCCAAGTCTAAAATGGCCGAAGCAGCTGCTGAAGTGAACGGAGACAGTATCCAAGAATCTTTCGTTGATGATGATGGAGCTGCCGCAGCAGCACCACAAAGGCAAGACAAACTACCAAGTGATCGTGTCCTCGAAATGGAGGCTCAAGAAAGATTAGAGGATGAAGAAAGGAAGAAATTTAGAGAGCCTCCAATTGTCTTTAAAGATATAATCCAAGTAAGATTATAATTTTGTAAATATACAACTTCAAACTAATTCAAATTTTATTTTAGCCCAAAGAAGCTTATGATAAGCTTGCTGAAGCTATAAGCACTGCGTCATTAACTCCCGATGATCAGCAAAGCTTGCAAGAATTAAAACAATACCTTGTTGACGGTGAAGGTAGCTGGGCTCTCGGTGATAATTTTCTTAGTTTCATTGGTAAGTTTATTATAAAATACATTTTACTGTTGTAATGCAATCCTAACGTATATTTTTAGGTCGTCTTCTATGCGACACAGCGTTACCAGCAGGTTCTCGAGAGGCAGTCCTGCGTGCACTTGCTGCTGCGGCACTAAAAGATGATGTTATCTTGTTGTTGCACCAAGATAGACGAGACCACATTCTCATGAATTATGCTCAATCCATTGATAGACTTCAATTAGAAGAGCAGAAAGCTTTGGCACTCTTTGTAAGATAAAATCTGAATATTTTTTTTTCGAATGCTTAATTTATCAAATTCAATTTTAGATCTGCAATATGTTTGAAAATCTTTCATCTTCCGAATGGCTCCTTTATATTTCTGAGTGGACCCACGGCAATCAGCAAATTTCTAACATCCGTGTTACAACAAAAGTGGCCGTTCACAGTTTACTCAGTGACGATGCTGAATTGAAGGATATCGGAAGCGCCATCATTCACAACCTTGCTTGCAAGGAGGTAAAAACTGTGGTCTGTATCGTGACTTGGTATCATCCTCTACATTTTTACATTAATCACTCACAATATATAACAGTTCTGCAACAACGTAACCAAATAATATGTGAATGTTTTATTTTTATTATGTTGCATGTATCCAGTTCAAATTCTAAATCTAATAAACATATTCAAACCCAAAAAATAATAAAAAAAATTATATAGTGTGCGAATGAAAAACAAATTAGGAATCTTTTGATTGTTAGTTGAATTGGATATTCTGCAGTTGTTTGCCCTTTGTGCTCTTTTCAGAGACTGCATCAAGGCAAAAGATTGAGGAGAATGTTACCTCCTGGTTCAAAATCAAAGGTTTATATTGTTTTTTAGGTTATGGAAATGTTTGCTTACCATATTGTGTACAATTCGCTTAGTCAATTGTCTGTTAAATAAAAGCTGTTAAAAATTTTCATTCGTTGAGATTATGTAAAGTTTCTCTCGAAGCAATTTAATGTTTACATTGGCTGTAAATCAAAGCAAATTGTAAATAAATGCAATCACCCTATTGTGAGTGAAGACTGTTTGAGCAGATTGTTTGCATTGTAAAAAATTACTTCATCTGGATGAAATTTTTTTATAACTCAATACAATATTGTATTATGCTTTTTACTTATGCTTTGGTTTTCATTTGTTTAATGTTTAATTTATTTTTTTAATGTTGTATTTTATTAAAATACATACATAGTAACATTATTAAATATGAAATTTGTATTTCGATAGGTATTTGACGATGTGGCTGTCGAACTCACCATGGCAGTATTACAGCATCTTTCTAATGCCCCTGGTGAAGAACATCTGTTTAGATGCATCAAAGCTCTACACAAATTCTGTCAAGTTTCTCCCCAAGATGTGCCCCAATTAATTCAAATGATCGGTCCCGCCCCCGCAACCTTCAAGGGAACTAGTTCAAGAGTCGACGAATTGATTGACCTTGTATCGAAAAAACTTCGTTAAATATTTTCAATATTTATATGCACTGCAATGTATTATTTAAGTATTTCAAATAGCCATATTGTGGTATTCGTTGCATTTTAAAGTGCATTTCAAATTATAGAATTGCATTGTGTTGTTTGAAAGTGCAAAGTTTATTTGTTAAGTTTTATACATGTTTTTTTTTAATTCACTTCGGTATACTATTGGTATTGTGTTTTTTACTGTGAAATATTATAATGAATTATATTTACTAATTGTTGTATTAGCTGAGATTATGTGGGATAAGAATATTAATGTATTATTTATGAAATCTACAATAAAATATAATGAAACATTGTTTTTCATGTTAGAATATTCAGTGGTTATCCTCAATTAAATGCATTATTTCGACTGTCACAGTCATTATATAATTAAATAATTCAATGCGATCAGCTGTGTGATATATGACAGTAAAAACAATTGTGTTTATTAAAGAAAAGTCTATTAAATTGATGAGGCGACTGGACAAATATAAGTATTATGTTACTAAAATAACATTTTTAGAAAATTGATACCAAATGGCTTTTACGCTTATTTTGTATACATTATTCTCAATTTGTATTTCTATTATAACAAAATAATAGAAATACCAATTTAAAAATATCAAGTGGAAACGAGTTTTATTTTAGCGCTGAGTATAGAGATGCCAATAATACTTGTAAAGACGTCAGTAAATGTGAGGCACCAGTAGGTTTCGTGTGTGTGTGTGTGTTTCTACCGCCTCGCCTTCTCGCTAATTCAAATTCTATTGCCTACACACAACGTATACCTGTATGAGTGAATCATATAATTATGTATTCCGGAATATGGCATGCCGCTTCTATAAATAAAAAGTTCATTGGGGTACACAGTTTGGATGTCTTACAACAAAAAGCAAAAATAATTATTCTAAAAGGAGCAAACGTTAAAAGAAAACTGATGTCGATTGTTTTAGTTATTCACTTTACGAATATGTATAGAAATTTAATTAATGTGGAATTGTGTTTTTGGGGTTGCTTTATTGTGGCGACCATAGATATAAACATTAGATATCGCAATGCATATAATTAATTCGTGTAATTTTGTTTATCCCGTTTATTGTTGCACTCTTCTCTTCTATTCGACAAAGGCATAAGTGTGTCTCCCTCACTCAACAAATTTCCTAGTGGCTCTGAGAGTGGTTGTGATAAAATTTTGGTGGTTAAGACGCAATAATATTTTAGACATGTTAAAGAAGTAGTGTTTGGTAAAAAGTGAGCCTAGATGTATTTGAGTGTATGTTTAACATGTAGTAACAATGCATTTACCCATTTTACTGTGAAATATAACTGAAGATATGAAGAGAGATGTTTACAATATAATGTTTGCCAGGTAACTGATGTTTTTGGATACTTGATGTACTTGAACTAAACATGCATTTAGCCACTCATGCGATAACTTATGTTTTTATCTATGGTAGCGACAAATTCGCCACTGGTGACACAGTTCAGTAGGCTTCCTCATGATATGTAGTTTTCATGAAAAATAATGGTATAAAGGCAGCATTCGAGATAAGAGTGGGCGCAATTCAAACAAAACTAGAGCTAATTGAGCCACTGTCGTTGTGAAAATTTAGATAAGAGAGCAGTGATACCACAACCAGGTGACACCTTGGACGCGCTTCCATACATCATGGACACCTTCGAGATGAGTGGCAAACACAACAAACAGAACAGGTGCTCCCTCTTCCTGGAGGAGAAGACCTCCAAGACTAAGTTCCGGGATATCGTGTACAAGAGGCTGCCTATCGTGGACTGGTTACCCCGTTATGATAGAATATCTGCCTTCGCTGATCTCATCGCCGGAATCACCCTAGGATTAACCCTCATCCCCCAAAGCATCGCCTATGCCTCTTTGGCGAACCTCACCGCACAATATGGACTCTATTCCTCATTTATGGGTATACCCAATCATATATTATAAAGCTGAAAATATTATCAAACAACATATAATACGTAATATATAATTACGTTTACATTTCATCTCACATATTCCACTCAGATGCATTCACGTGCCATTAATAGTTTAAAAACTCTTTTATATGTATTAATAAAATTATTTATGTTGCGTTGCAAAAACGCTATACAGGGTGGACTTTAAATTACTGAGAATATTTTTGGGGGTGGTAGGGTATTGCAAATATAAGCGAAACAGCTTATTCCAAGATGGTGACCCAAACTCGATTCCAAAAGCACTATTAACATTGCTAATTATTTTTTAATTAACAAAAAAAAATCGCTTATATTTCCGATACCCTACCACCCCTAAAATATTCTCAGTTGTTTCAAGTCCACCATGTATATTTTTTTATTATTCAATAAGTAATCAATTTTAATTGTGAACTTGGGTGTTTAATTTAAGTAACTATCTGGCTATATTATAAACATTAATTTATTACGATGAAAATTGAAAAAGCATTTATTTATTACAAATACAATACATATAAAATAACATAAAAATTATTAGTATTACTAATGCTCGAAGATAACTAAGTCTAGTTGAAAGATTCTCTGTCAATAAATTAATAAAAATATATATATATATATATATAAAATATTTTTTAACTAACAGTAGATAGATATGGTATACTTTGAAATCGACATGAAAATGCAAAAAGGGCTGTAAAAATATTTTTTTAATCAATGAGTACTTAAAATTAACTCTCTCGCTACATTATTAATATATTTTACTTTGAATAAAATAAATAATTAGCCATAAAATCTTGCGGTGAATGTTAAAAAAAACGCGTCCATTGTTTATGAATTATGTACGGAGCAATTTCGAAGTCAAATAATCATGAGGTAGAGTGTTTTTTTTTAAATTTCAAACAACTATACGAGGGGATGAAATTTATAAGATTGATGTCTTATTTTATCACTGAACTGGTTAACTATATTAATTTAAATATATTTAATAATTTACTTGAAATTACCTGAAATCTCATGTTATCAGCTCATTCAAGTTTATTTACTATGCGTCATAGAATCACTCCAGTACATATTTTGCTCAACAAATGTTTACATCAATAAATTTTTCAAGACCTTGTCCATATCATATACCTACTAATGTTCTTGAAACATCACATTCAATGTTTTAATTTATGTGTTTTAATAATTCCAGGAACGATTTTATATGCGTTTTTCGGCACTGTGAAGGAAGTATCGATAGGACCGACAAGTTTAATGTCAATTCTAGTATTACATTACTGCAAGGGCTTGTCTTATGATTATGTGATATTACTTGGCTTCCTTTCAGGGTTGGTTATCATATTGGTGGGTATTTTGCGATTGGGATTCCTCGTTGAATTGATATCTTTACCAGTAACCAGTGGCTTTACATCTGCCACTGCTTCCATAATTATCGCATCTCAATTAAAAGGACTTTTGGGTATGAGGTTCAAGGCAGAAAGTTTTGTCGATAATATCATACAATTAATAAAAAAACATCAAATGGCAAGGTGGCCAGATTTTGTATTGGGTGTATGCTGTATGGTGGTGTTGTTGTCGATGAGAGTATGTAGCTTACAATTTAAATAAAATATATACAATAAAGATAACGTTAATTATGTTTACTTTGTAGAAAATTAAAGATATACCAGTGAGAAATGATATGATCAAGAAAACATTATGGTTTGTAGCTTTGAGCAGAAATGCTTTAGTTGTAATTGTCACTGGTGTAATCGCCTACAATTTGGAAATTCTCGGTCCTGTACCATTTTTACTATCAGGTAATTATTTTTTAAATTAAATAATATATTTTCTTTAATCACGTTGAGTTGCTATTAAGGGGTCATATACGATTTTAAATATTCACTTTTTATCAATCATAGTTTACCAGAGTTGCAATGTCTTTTAATTATTGAAGATATTTTAACGGGTGATTGGATATCCTTAAAATATTAGTAATATTTTTTTTCCGTAATTATATATTTTTATTTCGGGTTTATTAGCGGATTTTTATTATGATTATTGGAAATAAATATGGTTACCACTATCAGCTGACCCAAACTGTAAAATCAGATATTAAAAATATTATATTTTTTGTATTTTTGCAATATCTTTAGAGTGATAAAATATTCCCTTTATTCATAAGGTGCAGCTTAAATAAATATCATTACATTAGATTAATTGATAACTGAGTGGGCATTTTTTAAATGTTTATACACCAGTGATAATGCGCGTGCCATGAAGTATAAATATATAAATAAAATATATTTTATATGAATATTTCGCCTGTAAATATATGTATACATATTTAAAAAATCCCCCTCCATTATTTAAGTGTGTAAAAAAACCTTCTTGTTAGTTTTAAAATCTACGGTTATTATGGAAACACTGTTCACTTAATTTGCGTAGTTCTTTGAGCTTTTAATAAATTATTTTTAATAAAAAAAAATATTTTGACCCGTTTTAAATTCATTTGTGATCGTGTTGGTATTTCAAGCCCTCAAAATATCTGACGTTCAATTAAAGACATTTTGTCGCACTTTTATAAAGATTTTTTTAATATTCATGATTATTTTCAGACCGTGTCCCAGTGGGTCTTCCTCCATTCCAGATGCCCAAATTTAGTGTAACTCAGGGTAACCATACTGCCAATTTCTTGGATATGTGTTCAAGATTGGGTTCTGGTATATTTGTGGTGCCTCTCACGGGATTGCTTGCCAATATTGCCATAGCTAAAGCCTTCAGTGAGTTTTTCACATATAAATAATCAAATTTGAGTTTAATTTAATTTAATAAAATCTTGAAGCAACAAACAAGAAAGTTGATGCTACTCAAGAGATGGTAACACTTGGAATATGTCAAGTTGCTGGAGCTTTTGTCCAAGCAATGCCTTCAACAGGAGCTTTTACCAGATCTGCTGTCAGCCATTCTAGTGGTGTAAGAACTCCATTTGCAGGAATATATTCAGGTAATTCGTATATTAATTAGTAGAAACGAATATAAAATAATTATGAGTTAACACTGTTGATATGCAACAGAGAATATTGAACCTAATCCATGTTATGTACAATGTTTTATATAAGATGGCTTGGATAATCGACTTTTTTGATCTCTAGTCATCAACAGAAGGTTATCGTTCGTTAACAGTTAATTTTTGTGCATTGAATTTGTTTCTACTATAATAATTGCACAATAATGCTTCACTTGCCGATATTTAATTCTCGAGTTTCTTAGCTCATTGTTTGAAGAAAGTGTTACATTATAACAGAAAGGTAAATGAGAATATATAAATATTACTCTTCGTTACTAATGTTTGTAGAATTTTATCACACTTTATTATAGGTTTGACCGAATATGTCCAAGTTGAACAAATTGGTAATTTGCTCTATAAATATAATTTAAATAAATCCTATGCCTTCCATTAAAAAAATGCATGTTTTTAAATAATGGTTATAAAACCCCTTTTAAATAATCTGCAATTTGACTCTTAAGTTAGGTAGCTCATTGTTTACATCGATTTGATTATAATCCAAATTAAGTTGAAAATGTATTTTGCCTGAAGTGCTTTAAATTTAATTTATTCTTACATTCACAAGTATAATATATATATGTAGTATAAAAAAAATTAAGAAGGAGGATATTTACACATGATTAAGTGTGTGCATATTTCTTTTCTCTTAATTTTTTGTGTTGTTTATTAAACGACTGTCATATTTGGTTTGATTTTCTATTTTTATAATATAATTATAATTTCAGGGGCCATAACTCTATTGGCTTTGACATTTCTCACCCAATATTTCTACTACATTCCCAGAGCCACATTATCGGCCGTTCTCATATGTGCGGTCGTATTCATGGTGAATATTAAACAAAAATGCACAAAAAACATTTAAAATATTGAAAGCGTTTATTGTTTTACAGATTGATTACAATATAATAAGGTTGATGTGGAAAGGAAACCGCTGGGACGTATTTCTCGCCCTTATTACATATTTCGTAAGCCTTCTCAAGGGCGTGGAAGTCGGGCTGATGGTGGGTGTTTTGGTGAATATATCATACCTCGTATATCTTACAGCAAGGCCGAGTGTTGAAATTAAAAGATCAAAGGTTTGGTGACTCTTTATTGACTATTCGTATATTTATTTGAAATGAATTATATTGTGGCAGACGTCTACGGGATGTGAATATGTACTGGTCACCCCTGAAATTGGTCTCTACTTCCTCTCCATTTCCTTCCTGAAGGACGTCATCACAAAGGCTGCCACAATGGAGGCGGAAAATGTACTACCAGTGGTTGTGGATTGTTCGAAATTTCAAGCCATTGACTATTCTGCTTGCAAGGTTATTAGATATTATAATCAGAAGTAGGGGCAGAAGTGCAAATACCGATTATATTCAATTGTTAATCCAGTAATCAGCACGTACAACCAAATTAATTTATCTATTTATTGCATATAATTACCGATTGTTTTTACCTAAAAATATAAATATACATTAACATCAGTTACCAATTGTAACTAATATTTGCACTTTCACCGCCAAGGTCTGATTATATTATAATTTATTTGTATTTTAGATTAGTTGTTAATCTAAACAACATTCATTTTTATTATTACCTACTGATTTTCTTGATACGTAGTATTTTATCACATTTTAATTGAATTAAATTTCAACAATTTGGTTTAATGTATCAGCGATAAATTTAGCTACGCTAGAAAATGTCAGTGTTGCCAGTCCACTATAATGTTTATACCATATTTATATTAATACATACCAAAGAGCACCAATGTATTTTTCGATTTTGAATAATCAGAAATACATACATATACCTGAAAATAAATACAAGCTTTTAAATAACAATAAAAATATATTTCCTCTGTGCTCTTTACCATCGTTATACAGTTTTGTTAATCTAACCATTACTTAATTATAACAGAGTTATTTATTTTTTTGTATAATGTTTTAAGGGCTTGGAGCACTTGACCAAAGATTTCGAAGCCAGATCTCAACGATTAGTTTTCATGAACGTGTCACCCAAAATTGTAGCCGTTTTGGAACCATTAACCTCCATCAATCCCAACACGTATCATTGCCAGTCTGAAACTGAAATGTTGGATGTCCTTTACATGATGAAGGCAGACGAGGTTCTCAAGATGGAAACTATGCCTTTGTTATCTGAGACTTTCAGGAAGGCAGACAGCATCGATTCGGATAATTGTCTGTATGAAATCAGTGATGGCGGAGATATTGAAACTAAGTTTGATCATAAGGTCTGTGTAGAATATAATCACAGGGAAAACAATACAGATGACGAATCAAATGAAACTAGATCGGAGAAATAATGTATTTTTTAATAAATATGATTCACATTTCATTTTTTATTACATTTACTAATAATAAGATAACATAATAACTTTTTCAACAAACAGCACTACATAATTCAAGATTTGACTAAACAGTTATTATAATTGAATTGGAAAATTTTCACTGAACCATTTTAGTTCTCACAAGAACTTTATACAAAATAATATATTTGTATATATATAGCTTGAGGTCTGAAAGGATCATCTATTTCAAACACATTATTGGAGATTGTTATATTATATATTACAATTTCTTTATTAACATAAGTTTTTACATTGATTGATAGAACAATACATCTTTGGAAATTGACTTAGGTGTACAGAGTGTTTACATCTTTTTACCTATAACTAACATGAGAATGTTTTATTTAAATTTGACATGAGTAATAGTATTTAATTATAGAAAGAATGGGAAAAAAAATAAAAACCCATTTACAAATTTGAAGGTTAATAAATAATAACAACGATAAAAGCAATATTAACAAAACAGTTACAAAATATATAATGCTTAAAAACTAAATAACAATTTGTTTGGGTAAAACCAAATTTGAGTTGAGTGGATTATTGGAAATTTTATTTTATTTTTAAAATAATATCAGTTTTGGAAGTTCATTGGTAAAATGAACTTTCGTTTCCTCGAGACATATTTGGTTTTATTTACATGTCTTATGATTGGGTTAGTCGGGAAGTTAGTCATTTTAGTGTAATGTTTTTACTCAAATCTGCGATATTTGCTTTGATCATTTTTAACTTAATGTCCTCGTGGACTTCTTTAAGAAATGTGCCAGGTTCAAGATCAAGGCCATCTTAAGACACTTGTTTTGGACAATTTGAATTTTATTAATATGATTTTGCCGCAGTAGACCAAGCTGGGCATCCATACAAGAGAATCGGTCTGATAATTGATTTATAAAGAAGTAGCTTATTCTTGGGTGACAGCTGACTACGCCTGTTAATAAGTGGATATAAGGTGTTAATAGCCAGGTTGCTCTTGTCCACAGCATATTTCACATGCTTGGACCAGTTCAACTTGGAGTCTAGGATAACTCCCAAATACTTGACTTCTTTGAGCCAAGGAATTTGTTCGTTATTGATACTAAGAGGGGGGATGTGGGATCGCTTTCTTTTGTTAGTAAATATTATTGCTTCAGTTTTACTCTCGTTGAGTTTTAATTTCCAGCGAGAGTGATTGTTATATTAGGTAAGTATGAAAGTAGTAATAAATACATACATTTTAATAAAAATCAGGAATCAGAAGTTAAATGGAACATATACGGCAAAAAGATTTAATTAGCAGATTAAAGCTTAAATGAATTTCTATGTTAACAATTTTAATTCTAAAGATCACATTTTATATTATAATTTTTATGAATGAATATTTCATTAAATCCACCCAAATAAGTAATATTTAAAACTCCATTAGGATTCCACTTCCACAATTCAATAATAGACACTAGTAATAAAAATTAAGATTTATTACATATATCTACCTAATTATTTTTCAATAAAAATTAAAAGATAGTATTTTTCTTATTAGCTCCTAAATTGTATTTGATTTGATATAAGGTACGATGAATAATATTTGAGAATTTCTACCTGGACATTTTGAGATACGAATTTTTATGCGTGATAATTTTATAGATGATCGCCAATATTTATGGAAGTACTAGAATTTCGCGCCAGAATTGTGTATATGTAAAAATCAATTAATATTTATTATGTGCGTTATTACTAGTTTATTTATGTTAACCTCAAATTATCCATTGCCGATTTTACAAAATGTAACGGCTGGAACGGATCAATGGCAGTTTGTATGGGAAAAATTGCTTTGAAATACGATTGTTTTAACATACGACGATGATCCCGGAACGAATTTAATTCGTATCTCGAGGTACCACTGTATTCAAAATATTTTACGCGGTGTAAATAAAATAGTATTATTTGAAAATGCCGCTGTTTGTTTGTTTACCACAGCAGCCGAGAGATGGCAGTTGCTTCAGTTCGAATGTCGGCGAGTGTTCGATAAATTAGTCGGAACGCGTTGGCCTGGAGAGGTGGACGTGCTGCTCGTGCGGCTCTGAGTAGTGAAACATCACTGAACCACAATCACAAGCAGTGTCCAGGTCCAGGAGTCACCGGCTGAAGAGTGCCAGAGTCAGGCGAGGCGCGGTGAAGACAGCGAGAGTCAGTCACGGCAAGGCAAGGGCGCAGGTTCAAGGAGCCGCCCTCAGCTGCTATCGATTATTCCACTTTGTTTACTATGACCGACTGAGCTTTAGCGGCGAGCGAGATGAAGAGCTGCCTGGTGCTGGTGGCTCTGCTGGTCCTGGCGCAGCACGCGGCCGGATCCTTCACCAAGAAGATGATCGGCATCAGCGAGAACCTGGAGAAGGCACTGCAGGATGTGCTGGACATGGCCGCCATACAGTACACGGAGGCGGAGCTTAATGTCTCTTACCTCTCGTCCACGGAGTTCAACCCTCAGGGGATGGGCCACCTCTACAACATGACCAACATCTTCATGGACTTCATTCAGAAGAAGCAGGCTTATCCCGAAGGTTTGTATGTTCATTGACCTTTTGTCTCTCCCATACCAATAAGCTTTTGTCCAATATTTCAACAACATATTGCTTCAATGTTTCAACTACAATTTATACAAAATAACAACCCTATCAATGAATATAAACAATTCTTTAATATTTGAAAAAATATTATAATACGCATACAATGATTACACATTAAATATTTTTATATTATTAAATTATGAATATTACCACTATTATAATTTCAATGATTACATATTTTTTGGTGATAAATTATGGAATGACAGCGGCTTATTCTTATGAAATATTACTGCTATTAACAGATTTATTTATTTAATTTAAAAAAAAATGGGATTTAAATTGTGTACATTTTCTCAATGATTATAAATTTTTATTAGAATATACAGGGTGGACTTGAAATAATCGTAAAAAATAACAATATTTTTTTTATTAATTGATATAAAAAAAATAATTAATAATATTAATTACGTATAACAGACACAATATACACGTAACAGTCACTACTTTAGAGAAACAGTTTATTCCAAGATGGTGGCCCAAACTCGATTCCAAAAGCACTCTATACCCTACCACCCCCTAAAATATTCTTAGTTATTTGAAGTCCACCCTGTATAATTTAATAACAATTTATAATCATTGAGAATACACAAATCCCAAAATTATTATATATTTTTTTAAATTAATCTGTTAATAGCAGCGATATTTTTATTAAAAATAGGCCGCTGTCATTACATTAGTAATCACCAAAAAAAGTGTAACTATTGAAATAATTTTCAATTTATAATAGTGGTAGTATCTTAAGATACCTTACCACCCCCTAAAATATTCTCAGTTATTTCAAGTCCACCCTGTATAATAATATTAAATACATATTTTAAAAAATATAGTATTCAACGTGTTATATGTATTAGAAAATGTGAATTTTACAACTTGGCGAATATTTTTATATCTGGTTTCATGAACTTGTAGTGTTAAACCTCAGAAATATGTAGAGGTGAAATAACTGATTGGATAGTTTTGCGGTGTAACCAATTATGACCTTTGGTGACTAATCTAATCTTCTAAGCAACTGTGACATTTACTCTACACATTCATATGTATGTTTTTGTGCAATTTAGTCACAATTATATGAAATTGTATATGTATTCTAATGATGAAATGATAACATTTATGATGTTATCATATTTAAAATGCATACCAGCGTAAGACGTACGTGAAGAGGGGTTCAGGTTCAGTGCTCTGCAGAGTTGCAGATGGATTGTCACCATAAAAACTCGCTTTTTACCAACCGGTCTGTTGCGCAATCACTCCATTGTATATTGTGCTCATCCAACTTCTTTAACAACTGTCAATATGTCCGATTTCCAGTTCTGACTTCTTCACCTCTTTCCCGATATCCCGTTGTTCCCATTCAAAATGTCCGGGAGACGTTCCTTGCAATTATTCAGCCCGCAAAAGAATCATTTGTCACCTCCAAATCACGGCAAACTATTTTCTTTTTAAATATACGAGGAGCCCAGAATCAAAAGCTCCCAAATCAATGATAACCAATAGTTAAATAAATATCGGATTTGGAAGATTTTGAATCTGAACTTCTTATATACATTTTTTTATTTTATTAAATAAGACAAAACAGTTCTTTGGAATACCAGAGAACCTACATATCTATAAATATTTAGAGGAACATGGCTTAGGTTTATACTTTTAGTTAAATATATAATATAGATTAGTCCCTGCTTATGAGACATCCAAATTGTGATTGATGATTTAATATTTTTTTTATTCATAATTACCTTTTCTAATAATAAAAGCTATAAGTGCAATAATAAATGAACCTCAAAACTAAGAAATCATCAAAATGAACATAATAAATGGCTTGGACCGTTATTTCAAGTATAGCCTCAATTGTGAATTAAAAATAGAAATAATTGATATATGCACATGTATATTTTTTATTTGTATTTATTCATCAGGTTACCACTAGAAATTGACTCCCCCCGTAAATATTTAATTTATTAATTAAAAGTAAATTGTGTATATTTATTATATAACCGCGAAGGATTGGATAAGATTAAATCATACATATAATTATAGTATTTAATAATATATTAATAATAATAATTTCTCGGCATAGTATCGAGTATAAACTGTTGTAATTTTTTAATACATAATTGAATTTGTGTCTTATTTCCTCGGGGACATTTTCAATTTCCTTGATAATCGAGTCACCAATATCAACCAATAGGGTTCGTCTCTCGACATGGGGCTGTTAATTCGGTAAAAGCACGCAGGCATTTTTATCGGTTAGTGCATGGTGGTGTTATGGGGTTGAAGGGTGGTGGGACAGGGTGGTGGTTACGCCACATCCCATGGTATCGATCCGAAGGTCTGCAGCGGCCACCTTCCTCCCTTTCTTGCATCAGGGTTTACACCGGGAGAAGCTACTTGAAAATTAATAGATACTATAAAAAATATTTTGAATATAAAAATTATTATTCTATTAAAATAAGGAGGACAAAGGGCAATTTGTATAAATTACAGACTATTTCATATTCCCAATAGATATTTGCATAATATATTCTCTATACAAGCAGACGTCCATTGGGCTTATCAGATTTTATTATTTTTATTTATTACATTTACACTGACGGAAAATCTAACCCAGCATTATACACCTTACAATCCAAGAAATCAGAGATTGATTTTACCTATGCGCCAAAAATATTCAGTGTGTCTATGGTTGTGAAATGTATGGAAACGTGACGTCATTTAGTCCCCTTGCCACTCCAGAATTACGTTCCATTTATCAGAACCGATAGAAATGCAGGATTGAATATATATTTCAGATTTAGTCCGTTTGCATTATAACCTGACCTAAGGGACAGAAGTCCAAATATAGTTTTCAATTTTAAAATACACTGTACACGTATTATTAATAGATTAATTTATTAATAATACTTAAGAATCTTATGAATTAAAATTCTCAATCACGCAACTTGAACTTAGTCTCTAGTCTAAAAATAGCCCGGTAAAATTAGGATTTTACCTCTGAATTTGAGATTTTATTTTATCAAAAATGTTTTTTTAACAAAATTTGTCTGAAATTTGATGTTTTACAATGTTTATAATAGGTGTTAAAATCACTGGAGTCATAGAAAACGAGATAATTTTAAATTAATGATTTTTGTGACCTGATACCGAATTAAAGATGTATGCAAAATTACAGCTTCTATGCTCAAATTCGGAGGTTTCGCCTTTTTTTCTTTGTAATTTGACTAGGTTATAATGTTTGAAATTTGCTCTACATAGATTGTAAACAAAGAGCAGGTATTGCTCCATACATACTTAGTAACCGGCGCATGCGCTTTTTTAACAATCGGGAGATTTGATTTTAATTAAAATATATTGATAATATAGCCAGACAATCATGTAGTTGAGTTTATCATAATATGAAGTAGTAAAAATATTTTTAATGCCATTTTTTGAATTTGCGGCATAGGCGCACTTCGATTACAAAGTCACACTATTTCACCCATACATTAATATTGATTTCCATATTTTTAAATAAATATATTTAGAGTTGTGATTTATTGTCTGTTATCCCTGTTGATATCCTCCCTATTTGCAATATAGTATTCTATGTAATATATGACATGACGAGCCTATGCCAGGTGCCCTGTTTCCTGCGCACACTCTTTACAAAGTGCTTTGTTTCCATTTATATTTCTACACTCCTGGATTGCTTGTTCAAAGTAGAGAAATAAATGCGACCCACTTATATTTCCTTCAGGGGAAAGCGGTGTCTTTTTGAACTTTATACTGTGTGTGTTTGATGTTTGTTTAGTTGATTCTTTTCTATTAATGATGTACAGTAGAGAGTTTTCCAGTTCAAGCAACGGTACTCGTATAGCTGATGATGCAGGTTATTGGCGATTGACTTCATCCGTTATAGTCATAGTTACGATGATCAGCTGTTTCCAATCATCTAATATCGTGACTGATTCTTGTCCTAGTCTGCCGAATATTTATTATCCAAAATTACTATCTACAAAGCAATATATTTACCAATTAAAATCGCCATTTCTTAAAACGTACATCTTTATATTGTGCTTGTTTCGTGGAATCAATCCCGCATGTTAATTTAACAAATTGCCATCCAACATGTATCCTTAATCTAAATGTGTCCATATATATATATATATATATATATATATATACTGCTAACACCATATACTATATATATATATATATATATATATATATATATATATATATATATATATATATACATATATATATATATATACATATATACATATATATATACATATATATATTAATTTACTAAATTACCAGCCATGCCTAAAAAAAGCAATTCATTAACACTTTACAGATAAAATAGTCTAATCAAGCAATATAAAAGTTATCTGCATATCGTAGGTTAAAAAGAAATGTAACATTTCTCAATGTTTTATAAAATGAAATTATTGGGAAAAACGATGTAAAATCAAACATAATTTTATGTGAAAAAATGACACAAATAGTATTTTGAAAATATATTTCTTTATGAAGAAAAATGACACTTGTGCTATACTTTGTCTTATATTTAATAATTATTACATTGACTTAATCCGCAAATAAATACCTTCAAATTGATGCCACACTTATGTATATGCAAATATCAAAGATTTGAAGAAAATTCTTTTTTAAATTTATAAAAAAAAATTAATGCCTCTACTGTATAATATGATAATTTTGAGAAGTGTCACTTTTCTTTTTAACCAACGATATATCTTAATTAACAATGCTCTAGGTCTAGTAACCAGACTATAGTTATTATGGATAAGTTACATATTTAGAAGTCCCTCTTGTCATTTAATCCTACAAAATTCTTGTAGTTTACTTATTTGGTTATTTAATAACCGTTTTCTTCTAATTAAAAATGTTAAGTGGTTCATCAACCATAAGTAGGCGGTAATGACCCATCGTCAGCTTAGGTGTCAAGGTTGAAAAATGATAACTCGAATTTGTAGATAAGAAGTTATTTACACATCACCCACCCCTCTGCTAGTGTTAAAATTTTCCACAGAAACCACAAAACTGAAATAAAAATAATAGTCTTAATGGCTATGTTGGATTTCTATCCAATTTGTTCGGAAAGCGAAGCGAAACGGCACAGTTTCATATTGGAACATGCTATTTTTTATCTATCTTATTTTACGTGCTGGAATAATTTTTATAACAAATTAAAACGATTTATTTTTTTTAAATGTACTACAGGTCGGTTTCTCCAACAATACATATTTATATTTGAATCATTAGTCAGTTGTAACTTTCATTAAAATAGGCATTTTTTGGAGTAAACAATTAAAATATAAAATTAAGCCAAATGGCCAGAATTATAACTGCTATCGAAGAAACTGGTTCTATACTTTGTTGTAAATTAATTATTTACAACCACATACAAGTTATTTTATTATTTGTTACGGTGGAAATTGTTAATCTATTCAAAAAATAACAATTCTTATTTACTGCTTTATTGTAGCTTAAATCAAATCCCTGAAAGTCGGACTAAATAATTATATTTAAATGATTTTTTTCATTGTAATACCCTTGATTCATACTATTTATTTTAGATATCTCATACACTAATGAATGTGTTATTGTATTATTTTGACGAGCATAATCTCTGATCTAACCAACTGTACGAACGAACGACACATTATCATCACATTTCACTTGATTTTTTAAATGAATGATTTTAATATATTATCCAGCTGTTTGATGATTAAGGTCGTTTACTTGCTGTGTTGAAAGTGACGTGAGTCATGAAGCTTTATTGGTCAACCAATGAGGAGTTTATACGCATAACCTACGCTAATTTAACACGTCCATTACCCGCTTTGTATGATCATCAGCAGTTCACAGACTGATGCATCAACTCCTCGTATTTATGAAAATGTATCATCACACGTGTTGTCTGTCTGCCCTTAATGTTGTGGTTATCCTGAAAGAATAACTTCCGACTGTCTGAGAATTATTGGTGCTTTGTGGGAGGTGTCCGTTACCAAAATATCCTCAGGCCACCATGTCCGACTAAACATGCATCATTGTTATACTTTTAATACTGTCTAAATAAGAGAAATCGAAGTGTTCGTTGTTTGTATAAAAAAATGGAAGTAAATTCATTGAATCGTTGCATATGCATTTTATTCCAAAAGTAACCTTTGTGTAGAAATCACATTAGCATACAAAAAGAAATTGATTTCAGATATTTTAACTTAAATTTATTTTAC
>JAGTTH010003548.1:0-16270 GCA_022606485.1 Agraylea sexmaculata | reverse complement strand
CAACTTGAATGTTTTTAATTAGTGAATGTTTCCATTGCTCTTTCAGTGTTTCAAGAAGAATACTCCAGACCTGAAAACATCACAAACAAAGCTGCATTGCGGTCTTAATAGATCTTCAGACACACAAGTCTTTATTTAGAAAAGATTCTTTTATTTATTTTGTAGCTGTGTAAAGCACTATAATAATATTGAGGGATGGAAGTTTACTTGTACATTAGTTGCCGAAGTTTCAATCTCTTAAAATATAGGGTTTTCTATCAGATTAAGACCCCAGATTAACCACGCGAATTGCTGGTATATATACTTGGAAAAACTTGATGGTGATGATAGATACTTTGCTTTTAACTAAATTTATAAGATCGACCAGAATATATAATAAATTTAGACATAAATATCCAATTAAATATGAAATACCTTGATCACTATCAAATAAAGAAGGATTTAACCAGTTAAAAAAATACTTATCCATTTGGTTTGGTATATAATATTTTACATATAAATAATTATTTTATACGTGATTTTACGTATTTTGTACGTGATTAAAAGATTGGTATTTAAATAAAAATTAATGCCAAAGATAAAAGCAATGTTACCTTTTTTAATAATCCAAGTAAGGGGAAAATCTGTGTTTTTAATTAAACAAGTACTATTTATTTATCATAAGTAAAAATAATCTTGGTGAAAAATAATATAATAATAATACAAATCCATTAGGAAAATATCTTAAACTGTAATATTATTATAACTGTCAATTTAGTTAGGCGGTTGTATTTTCAATGATAAAATATGAACTTATGTAAAAATAGCATAGGAAATGGATTTCGATTTGAATTATTACATTTGATTCGGACGGGGTGAAATTGAAACGAGATGAAAATGTGATTTCAAGCGTAAAAAAGTCAAAAGAGGAGCCAAAAAGGCGATGGACTTTTTAAATATTCTATAAATTGAATATAATGCAATCCAGCAAATTTTCAACGAGTAATTGAAATCAGTTTATTAATTTTAACAGACCCTTGAGAGAGGTTTGGTCCTCAAGGCTACACGATTTTAACGATTCTATTATTTATGTATTCAAATGGATTCTGAAAATATGCTAATACTATAAATTATATTTCACTTTTTATTTTGATTTATGTATTTCTTGTAGCGAGACGATTTATTATGATATAATTAGATTTATTTTGATTATTAAGTACAAAATTTACAAACTTTTAATAATATTGAAAAAGGGAACAAAAGTTTAATGATGTATTTATTAAGTAGACCTTTTTGAATTCTTCCAGAGAAAATGAATAATATTTAAAATTTATTTATATTTATTTTATTTAAACCTACAACTATATACAGGGTGGTCTTGAATTAACTGAGATTATTTTAAGGGTGATAGAGTATCGCAAGTATAAGCGAAAAAAATATTATACATGTATATTTTTATTATTAATAAAAAATATTAACTAAGTATTTAACAGACTTCACAGAAACAGACGATTCCAAGATGGTGTTCCAAACTCAATTCCAAATCCAATTCCAAAAATTATAAAAATATTAATAATCAATTTTTATAATTTTTAGTTAATAATAAAAATCTTTAAAACATTACCTTAACATCCCCTTAGAATATTCTCAGTCATTTCAGGTTCACCCTATTATAATATGAATTAGAATTTATACAATAATAAAAAAATATGGCCACACTTTTTAAATGTAATTGTTTCGTTTACATATTAAATACAATATTATATGTATATACTTTTATATGTTTTTTTAGAAACGAGCGATATAATTATAATAACTTGGAGGATTAGTATTAAAATGATGGGCTCACAATATAATATTATTTTAATCTCAAATTTCATTAGATTTTCATAGTAAAAAATGACAAAATTTTGTTAAAATACCGCGCGTGTTTTTTCACCGGCTAAAAGAATTTTCCAATAACGCGCGTCTGAAATTTTTCCTCCAACAGATAACTTCTTCCGTTTTCCATCATACTCTCGGTATAATAGAAATATAAGACTGATATAAAAGAGTCCTCGTTTTCCTGGTCCCGGTCCTGTTGGGCATGTTTGCTTTTTGTGAAGAGGACAACCTTCAGTAAAGTTTAAACAAGCTCTTTTCAAAGAATTTAATGAATGCATCGAGATTGAATGGATTAAATAAATCCTATGTATACAATAATTTCAGTTTAGGAACAAAGAAATGCGTTCACAGATAAAACGTTGAGCCGTTCGGAAATGTTGTAAAAAAAAAACATCTCATCCGATATGTATCAGGGAGGCTGTCTGATATGTGTAGCCATTTTGTAAGGCTTCAGAGCTTTATATGTGTAAAAAGCCAGTGTTGGTGATAAAAAGAGGGACACATCAATTTCTATTTACCGACGATAATCGATCATAATCCTCATACTGTCAGAGGAAACCTCAGCTTCACGATAACACACATAACGATTTACCAAAAACTTTGCTAAAAATATTAACCCAATATCTAGAATAAAGGAAAAAAACTCACTCCCTTATCAAATACAATAAAGACTAGTTAAACGATAATCGAATATCGATGAAAATTTTAATTATTTGTATTGAAATAGCATTGTATTCAGTATAAATATATCAAGTTTCAAGTCACATATCCGTAGTCGTGGGCAGAGTGTAGCAAAGCAGACAACAATAGGTGTACGGATCACTAGTCGGTGGTAGTACATAATGTGGCGTTACGATACTACGGTGCTACGGTGCTACGACGTAGCAGACAGACAGCGAGTAAACATACCACTTATAAGACAACAATTAGTGAACAAACATTACCTACCATATCAACTACATTGCCGGAAAAAGGATGTTTGCTCTAATTAATTACACCGCATTTCACTAAGCGCGTCTGTAAAATATTACTTGGCTTAGAACTACTCAAATATTATACAAAATACATCAGCGCCCAATATTACACACTTATCAAAATATATATAAAAAAGTTATATGATTCAATTATAACTTATTTCAAGTTTCATTTTTGAACGGATTTTTAAATATTTTCACATAAGCACCAACATGTTTATCTGTAATTGAATTACTATTTTTTATTATCATATAACGAGAAACTTTTCCCCCTACAAATATTTATATGATGATAGGTTCAATTTCACATTTTGGGTACATCTGTTGATGACAGTCATATTTATTTCGCACAATACTTATAATAATACCCCGCATTTATACATAAAATTCAAACTGGCTAATTATTTAATTGTATCCTTATATCATTATTATTTAGATATATTACAAGTGTGACATCTCAGTAGATAAGACGCGTGGCTACAAATATTGTGGTCATGGGTTCAAGTCCCGCTCAAGTCAAACAATTTTTTATATTTATTTGATCACTTGGAGATTGAGAAATATATTAACAAAATCCCGATCGATCATCTTGATCCAGGTTTACTATGATTTACTGGATACTGAGGCAATTATTAAGTCTGGCAGAGACCGTTTCGTTCTGTCGGTGACCTGTGTAACTAGTAAAAGTTAAGATCACCGACAGAAAATTAAAAAGTTTTTGTGTGTAAAAAAACCTGCTCAAAAAGCCCCCCGAGGCGTAAATAAAAATATATATTAAATAAAAATATTCTGGTATTTTTTTCGGGGTCGACCCGGTCAGTTGCGGTTAAGTTAACAAATGTTCTTTATTCGTTGAACATCAATCATTAATCTTTTAATAAAATTCCTTCATCACGCTCTTCAATCCGTTATTCCCAAGCGCATTCATCCAGGTCTTCCTTGTACGTTCTTTACATTTATTGCTTTCTTCATATCCATTAAGTATTTTTATCCACTATGTCTTCTTTAATTAATTATTACTGAAGAGAAAACGTATGATTTAATATAATAATATAATAGTAGAAAGAGGTGTTAACGCAAAACATAAGCGAATCAATCTTCGTTTGGACACCCATCATATCCCGACTATGGCATTATATAGATACCACATTCAGGGGATGTCTATACCAAATATTCCCAATATGTATGTATACAACTATATAAGTTTCATAAAAAAATATATTATAAAGTGTTCAAAACGATGTTAATATTCCATCAACGTGCTATGTTCTTGCGTATATCCAGAGAATAATAAGACGATAGATATTTTTAAATTACATATATTAGTATGAGGATATTTAAATAATTCATATTTTTTTTCACGCATGTATTTGAGTATTTTAGAAGGTGGTTGATAAAGCGATGTAGGATGGATGGTGGATGGAGGTGATTGAATACTTGTCAAGCAGTGCCTCCGACTGTTTGACAGGGGGATGCTTCCCTTATCCGGTCAACTTTATACCACCACGTCAACTTACCCTTACATGCCTTCATTAAAACTCACTTTTACCTGTTCTATTTTTATCAATATAAACCACACATTTTCATTTTACTGTCTAATAATTAATTTGGATAAAATTTATTTTAGGGATGAATATATTATACATAAGTACTCTTGATATTTATATTATAATGTAGAACTTATAATGTAGAATAATATCATAGGTTTTTGTAGTTGTTCGGCGAGATGTTAAAGTTTTCATATAAATGTGTAGAAATATAATGCAATTTATCAGATAACGAGTGAAAATTTTACAGTGAACAGTTTTCTGTTGAAAATACTCGACGGAGACGTGTTTTGAATTTCAATGTGGGTTCATTTTCTAGAAAGCACACTCGCAGACAAATACTAATATATTTATATGTACCGATAATAAATAAACTATAAAAAATGATCATTATTATGAAAATTGCATCAATTGTTTGTTTATTAATTTAAAACATATATAACAACTAAAGAGAATAAATAAATCGATGGTTAAAAGCATAAAAGTTATAAATACATCCACCATGCATATTCTGATAAAAGTTTGACAAAACGGAAAATTGGCGAGAGTTTTTTTTGGTTTATTTTCAGATTTTTTAGTCTATTTTGAAACTACACGATGATTCAAAGCTACACATATAATGCACAATAACTCCAAACTGACAACATATTGATGCATTTTCTTTGTATTTTTGACCATTAAGATGAAATATTATCCAATATGAGATAGATAAAATAAATTATCAGCGAAAGCTCTCTAAGCTAAGAATCTGGCTTATGGGTGGTTTAACCACCCCCTAGCTTAGAATTTATATCATTATTTGCTACTAATAAATACAAGTGACAAAATACGCTGCTGTGTATTGATATATTGATATCTAATATATTGAAAATTATCTAAGTTAGATTTCGTGTGAAATAGTTGGGTTAGGTTAGGGTTGATTAAGGAAAGCTTGAGGGAGTAATTTAGTTAAATAAGTGATGATGATGATAACTTATTTATGTTTGTATATTTATAAATGTAGTAGTGTATCGGACACCTGCTCTTTAGGTAATGAAGTACGAACTCCTCTTCTACTACGCACTATAAACCCTGCAAATTATACCTATTTGTTTTAGAACCGATGAAAAATAACACAGTCATACGCTTTATGGCCTCTCACAATTTAGCCCTTATTCCACAAACATTATTCATCCGTATTTTATATATAATTCAATAGTCGCAATCAGTCAATAGAGAAGGGATTGTTTTGAAAATAAAAACAGAAGCGTGGGCAATCGAGGGTAGGAGACGAGGTCTTCGATCTTCGTTTGGACAATGTACTGTATGAGGGTGGATGTTCAGCCTCAAATTAAGATTAATGTGGAAAACATTCACTCTTAACATGAATCCATGCCACATGCTCGATGATTGATATTACATTTTTTCCCTAACCAAATTATCGCGACCTTTAAACCCCCCTGTTTTAATATTCGAAAGGCATTTTCAGTGTTTTTTTTGGCTGTCGATCGACATCTCCCCAAAAGAAGCTTGGTCGTGTCTTGTCTTGTGCAGACATTTTTTACGCTCCGTTTGAAAGGCCATGTCAAAAAATAAAAAGGACTATTGCAGATTTATAATATTTTTCAGCTCAATAAATATTTGCAGCCTACAGAATAATGATATTTCGTGAAAGACGAGTCTATTAATATACATTTAGTAAAATTATTTATATTAACAACGTTAATATGTAACTATTATATAATCACCTATCAATCAATTTTGGACATACAATTTTGTGAAGTTAGATTTAGCTTCCAATAAAGAAGACAAATGAATTTGAAGAATCCCCAAGGAATTCAGTTTTTAGTACTACAGAATCAGAATAAAATGAGTTTTGGACTGGATTTTTAAAATTACGAAGAAGTGTTAATTTGATCCGAATCAAAGCATTCCATCTCATAATAGGCATTATTTTAGAGAAGTTTAAAAGAGGAGTAAAGGAATAATACATATGTTATATGTGATATGTGTATTTTTAACTAAAAATCAAGAAGAGGATCTGAGACTCTTTAAAAATATCGTAAAAATTATATTACGATAAAATAATAAAAATTAATATCGCTTTCGGGTATCGAACCAGATGTAGGCATATTCAATTTTGATTAATATTCAAGACACGGTCACTGTGAAGGCAAAATCAATATATACTTTTTGTAATAAAAACACTGCGTATTTATTCAATTGTAAATTCGGAATATTCAATATATAATAATATCTCGTCGGGTATAAATCCCGTATAGTGAATATCCATTTTTTGCTCCCTTTTCTACCGAATCAATAATAATATCTGATACACATCCGATGCTATTTCCTGGCATGACTCAGCCATAAGGGGAACAAGCACGTTTTTCTGATTCTTATCGTAGAGAAGCTACCTCTTGAATAAATAAGCCCCTCCTTCTAAAGATTGAAGAAAGCCTTCGACTGAATATTGATAACTTGGGTGCATCATTGCACTTAGTACTGTACAAAGAGTAAATCTCCCCTTTATACAATGTACACCTTTTTCAATGTCAGCATTCACGCAAACACTTTGATTTATTGCCAACCGATCTTTTAAGAATCCGCAGACAATAAGAAATTCCTTTTAAGTGAAGATAACAAAACATCCATATATTTCAAAATAATATCCAGATACAAGATTGAGTCTTTACTAATCTGACGTTAGCGAATCGGTAATTTTTTTGTCTATAATATATTAATAGGAGTTGATATATCACCGATTCTAGATTCTATGATTTTTCAGCAATTAGTCCAAATAATCGACGTCTAAGACAAGTGCAGGTATAATGCCTGTACTTGTTATATAATTGTCTAAGGTGTGTGTATGTTATATGTACAGTTCCCTCAACCGTCGGTGTTAGAATGATGGAAGAATAATATTTTATATTATTATTTTATTACAATTAATATATATTTCAAATCTCGAAACGGGGCATTTTAATGATAATAATATTTAATTAATTTCAAAATAATAATAAGTGACGATTCTCAAAAAACAGAATTTATCAGTGTTTTACCTTATGAAAAAGTATTATATTAGTTATAATTTACTTTAAAAAGTCAAACATATTCTGAATAAAAAAATAAACAATTTATTACCGTCCTATTAAAAACCACAAGCGGAACATAGAAAAACATGAATAATTATAATTACCCTAGTTCGTTTTTTAAACAATACCCCTTCAATTTATTTTTCACTGTTCTGAAATTAAGAAAGTATTTAAACAAATTACTAGTAATCATTCTCAATTCCAAATGGGTATATAAATATTGAGATTGGATTAATGCGTGTATCTGAAATACCCCATACGACAATCATTATAAGAAAAATAGGTATGTAACATCTTTTGGACAGACCTAATTAAATATGTTAACTATACGAGTACATCAACTTCCTAAGAGTATTGTAAAACAAATCACAGAACTTCCAAAAAGAAGGAGAGGAGTTTACATAGAGTGATATTTTTTATGGGAGTTTGAAATATAGCCGTTGGTTCATTATGAAGTTGAAAAATATAGTAGTCGGTAGGACAAAGAAAGTATCAAAGGGGTGATGGAGAGTAAGGAAAAGCAAGGTATATGAAAGTCACCTGTTACAAAGTTTCACCTTTCTTCAAACACCCTCACACTTTTCCATTAAGCTTTGTCGCATCACGCTTTATTGTCATTTGATGCGTGCAACCTTCTTATTATGTAAGCACTGCTACGCTTATTGGAAAACTTCCATTATAACTCTGTTTAAAACTATCTGTCATTCGGGAAAAAATATGGGCACAACGAAGCATAGTGTCCATATAATATTTAGTTACAAACAACGATGGGCGATAATTGATAGTTTTCTAATTCCATTTTTATAAGCTTACTCATGTTTTGTTTTTAAGCTATATTTTTTCTTTATTTTCCATATCTCGATGATGACTACAATATTATAATGGCGCTTTGGGTTCATTTCTTGTAATGCAATCAGAGCTAGTCTAAGTGGGGTTACATTTTTATTAAATTGGTGGATTGTATTATTCTATTTAAATTAATAATATTAATAATTTATTTATGGACTAGTGAGAGCTTATTTTTGTTGTATTATTTAAACTCTCTGTTATTATAAATTATGATACAAAATATTCATGGAATAAATTAGAAAGTTGAGTACTGGATAGATGGGCACATTTTAAATATATTAATTGAATTTTATTAATTAATCTGTCATTATAGAGGAATTTAAATATAATTATAAAATACCCGCGCAGTGCCCAGTACACTTCACTGCACTTACTAGACTAGCTCTGCTATCAATTAAATAAATAAGAAATATCAATAACAAGTATAAAGGTGCTTTTATTATAAATATTGAGGGTCGATTTAGATAAGTACTACGGCGTAGCATCAACCACATAATATGGGGGAAGGGATGGAAAAGTGGCTTAAGCTGGGTTTCCTAATATTGTATAAGACCAAAATAATGGCAGCAGTTTACAGGACACTGAAATTGTGTTTTCATTTATTAGTTTATTGCTATTCAGAAATAATGGTACAAAAACCTCTTAAAATATTCTCACTGATCAAGTTCACCAAATATATACATTTCATGTGATCTGATTGTTTTAGTGAAAAATATCGACAAGGTGTACATGGGTTTGATTAGACAATTGTGGTTTTTAAAGTGTTTGAATTGGTGCAATGATAGTTTATTCATGGAGTAGCAAGCTTTCATTAGCGATCCTCAAAATGGCTACACAAGAGCAATTATTTCAAGCCGGTATAGCAGACTTCGCCGTGAATTCATTAAAAACTCTCGACTACCATCCACTACTATTGCTAAAAAGTTTCACTTTTTGAATAAGCTAACCGCAGCTCTTTTTCGTAACACTCGTCAATTTCAAATTAAGCTTCATGGGTGTGTTTTATACGTCCTTTAATCTTTTAACCGCATGCTCTGAATAACTACGTTACAACCAAAAAAAAATTATGAATTATTTTGTTTTACTTATTAAAGAAGTAAACCAAACTTTTCGAACAATTAATTTACAATATTTTGAAATTTAACGTTACGTGATATTCAATGAAAGTTTGTTATAAAGCAAAATTAACATTTAAAGGCTTCCGCTGTTTAAATCAAAATACGTAACTTGATACATTCCAAGTCCTAACTGAGGGAAATTTTAATAATTATCTACACAGATAACCGCTTGGTTGTTTGTAGCTTGTAGCACAGTAACTGTGAATTTGAATGTGGTTAAGGATGTTTTTTATGATCTGATCTAATCTAATAAAATAATCTAAATTTACGGTATATGAACATATTATGTACATAATATACGCATCAGATTTATTGAGTAAATTTTGGAAATATTTATTTTTTTCCATATAAACGCTCATAAGAGCTTTTTTTCCAAGACAGAAATAATAATTAAAGGTTTAAAACAAAAATGAAAAGTACATTTATATAAATAAATAATAGAAAAAAATTATGTATAAAATGTATAAATAGAATGTATATAAAATAAAATTGAGTAAGGTGTAGGAGTCAATCACTAATATGTTACTATATAAGGTCGCTCCTAAACAAGCTCTGTAGGTGGCAGAAAAGTGTGGAAAAGAGTTCACCCACCTGCGCAAATTCGTTGTCAAGTCTTTGCAGCCTATTCAGAGGAGAATAAAAGAGGTGTTTGGATGAGAATATATTCCTCCTAGTTTAACTAATTATATTAATTTACGTATTAGAAAGACGGTGTTTACTGGTGTCACTTGGTAGATCTAGTGTAGCAAACGAGATCTGAAGGGATGGCCTGGGAAACCCTTTCTAGTAAAGGTATTCCTAAGCATTTCCCACTCTTTCATAAAGTGTCACCGCCACAACGCGTCGTCCCGATATCGTATCCATCGAATATAAATTCCTTCAAAAAATAAATAAATACCGTGATGCTTTCCCTATTGACGAGATCTAAGAAGAATCACGGTATTTATTTATTTTTTGAAGGAATTTATATTAGATGGATACGATATCGGGACGACGCGTTGTGGCAGTGACACTTTATGAAAGAGTGGGAAATGCTTAGTAGAGTTATTTCCACTCCATAAAGGCTCTTATCCAGCGTTAATAATAATAATCTTATAAGATCAACTGGGTCGATTTTCTCGGATATACATATGATTATGAATTCATTGTTAGTTTGTTTATGCATAGAGAGTAGAGCAAAGGTATGATATCAGGTGTCACATTAGTGGTGAAAGCTAGATGTGGTACAAAACGACGGAAGTTCTCAGTGACTTCCTTTGCACCTCAAACCTACTTTTACAACCAGCACAACACTCTAGGGTTATCGGATTCGTGTACCGCTTCCTCCTTCCGTACTTTACCTAAGGTCACTCACTCACTACAAGTCCTTTACTATCTATTTTAAAATGCATTACACGATACTCGAACAATTCAGTTTGGCTGCAATGCAACATACATTTTATGTACTAATGTATTAATAACTCATTGAACCTGGGAATAGGAATAATTTATACATCAGCAGCTTCTTCTAAAAATATACTAACTTGGCGTAGGATTTTTTATCTTCTGGTCAAATAAAAATTAAATATACAAAATGTTTTAAATTGACACTAAAATCTTTTTATCGTAATTATGTAATGCCAGTACGATCATTAAAAAATATAATAAGGGGGCCTAAGATTTTTTCGTATAAAAAAATAATTTAATAATAATAAAATAATTTATTATTACAGTTTGTGAATATTCGGTTATTATAATGAGTGAATATATTATGTCATCATAGCATAACAAAATAAAATTCATTTTCAAAGTCAAGTACAAATGAATATAGAATAAACAACTATGTTGTCATAACTCCTAAGGTTGTTGACCGTATTTGCATCAACAAGAAGTAATATTGTAAACATGTTTTCATAATGGTTGCTGACCGTGTGTGCCGTTTGAGGTTATGTTTTTGTTTACGTACTATTGTTGTTTCATGAAGTCTATGACGTATGCTTATAATAATACAAATTCAAATCAGGTGGTCAATCATCTTATAAGTAAATACGCAAGATTATCATTTTTTTTTAAAAAATAATTAAAATGTTTAACTAGCCGACTTGGACCATTAATGAAAGTGTGGTTTTGTTACATTTAATCTACCATTCCTTACATTTAATTATTTGAGTCATGTTGTATAAGAAGTATCAATAAAAAGACATGTTGTATAAGAATACCATGATATTTGTAACATTTCGATGTTGTAAATATGTCATTCTATGGTGCCTAAGATCCCAAAATACTTTCGTTTCCAAAGCTCTGCTTATACAATATGTGTTTAATAGAACTTGAAATATTTTAAAAACTTTCATATAATAATGCCAACACGATCACAAAAAAATAAGTCAACGAACAACGCAAATCAAGTGAAAAGTGTTGTAATACGATAGTAGCATTATATAAATTATTTTATTATTAATACTTTAAAATTTTAACCGAAGACATGTTGTATATTAATAGTGATAGGTCCGTTAATGTACTGCTTTTTTATTGAATTTTTAATATTGAAACATATCTCATAAGGGTTGTATTAAACAAGATTATATTTGTTTGCAGGCCCGTGAAAATTTTTAATGCGGGAATGTTCTTGAGTAAGTTCTCAAAAAATCGATTAAATTCTCAAATGAAATGTGTAGTTTTAAGTATGCGTCTTTCAGCTTCAGTTTTTTGTGTCGCCTGTAAAATTTGACAACATGGAATAACGCAGTCTGAAAAGAAAGCGACGATATGAATCATAGCCTGATGTTTTTCTAGGAATGAAACTACCACTCTAGGTTTAAAAAGAGTGCTGAGAACTGTTTGGATACCTACAAAGAGGATTTTTAATGACTAATGCAGTACTCACCTATTTGTAGAAGATAAAATGGGGTTAAAATAGGACAATTGTCCGCTCCAAATTTCACGTACAATAAAAAGTTCACGTAGACAACAAGACAAACAGTGCGATTTTTAAAGTATTCACGAAAAAGAAACAAAGAAAAGTTCACTTTCTTCGGTGTTTTAGGTCCGTGTTAAAATATGCAGAATTTTAAGACATTCGCTTTCCGGGCAAAGTTTTACAGCCTCTTTTGGCCCACGCTTATGAATTATAAAACGTATTTTGGTCCGCCTTACATAAAATTTGCGCTGTTGATTTTATAACCGGGATTGATATTATAATGTAAATGTGCGTGAAATAAGGAAAATAAATTAAATTTCATCAAAAAGGCGAAGATCTGATGTTACAAATAAGAAAACATAGTCCTTTCAAATACGAATTTCAATCTCTCTATGATAGGCACCTGATGTCTTCCACCTGTAATTAATATACTTCAGCCAGTTTGTATCTATTCGAACAATATAAAGCCTTAGAGACTCATTTAAGTACACTGATTACCCTTAACACATATCTGTAACAATGTTGTAATCCCACTGTTTAACAAATAATGCACAAGTCATCCACAATAGTGGCTAAAATAATTTTTGATTACTTACGAAGATATGAATATTTAATATTTTAGCTGCCCAATTTGGTAGCTCCCTGAATAAGTAATAAGCATTTAGATTTGTAAGAAAATTTATAAACATATCTGTTGATAGTAACATTAATTGGGAATCTATCTAAGTAAAGGAATGAATATATTTCCGTAATAGACCGGGCCAACCTGGACAGTATGTAACACTTTAAAGTATTATGAAGCCTCTTAGTAAACAGCGATACGTTCTTGGAAGTTATATGGTTTGAGACCATAGCTTTAATATTTATGTTTGTAAAGCTATTGTCGAAATTCAGACTTACCGCAAATGGCTGTGATAGGTGATATCATGATTAAGCAACTATCTGGCTATATCGTAAGTATATTTTATTTACACTGTCTTCTTATTAAAATTTGCTTAATATATTAAAGGAAAAATAAATTATCTCACTTTTAATGTAATCTGTTTAAAATTTGGTATTTGGTCTACAAGCATAAGGATTACTTTTAATATACATTTAATTATATCTTTAATTGTTGAACGTGTATGTATGTTATATGTCTGTATGTCTGCATGTCTGCATGTCTGCATGTCTGCATGTCTGTATGTCTGTATGTCTTTATGTCTGTATGTCTGTATGTCTGTATGTCTGTATGTCTGTATATCTGTATGTCTGTATGTCTGTATGTCTGTATGTCTGTATGTCTGTATGTCTGTATGTCTGTATGTCTGTATGTCTGTATGTCTGTATGTCTGTATGTCTGTATGTCTGTATGTCTGTATGTCTGTATGTCTGTATATCTGTATGGCTGTATGTCTGTCTGTACGGATCATTCAACCATCAGTGTTTACAGATGGAAGAATACAATTTTATATAATTATTTTATCACAATTAATACAAATCTAATGTCTCGAAACGGGCATTTTAATGATAATAATATTAAATTAATTTAAAAATCATATTAGAGATATTTAATAATGCATAATAAATGAAAATTCTCAAAAAAACAGTATTAATCGGGAGACTAGCTTTTTAAATATTATGATGAGTGTTGTCATCATATGAAAACCATATTAAATTATTTTATTTATAATTTACCATGAAAATTCTAGCATCTTCTAAATGAAAAAAATCACCGTTCTATTAAAAAAACCTAGGAGAACATCAAAAAACGGTAACAGATACAGACAATTTCAATTAAAAATACCCTAGTATTTGATATAATTACAAGTTAAAAATATTTCATACTGAATGCACTGAATGCTCTGAAAATGTATGCGAGTAAGACTGAAGACTCGGTTGGCAAAAGTAATATATTTAATTGCAGAATGTGTGTTCTAAGTGGAGATGCGGGTCGGGTGTAAACTTGATAAGCTCTTAGACGGGTTCTTGGTTCTATATCCACCATATCCATTTAAATTAAGATGAAGACAGCTCTTTTGTGATGCAATAAACTACACACATCGATATTAACTTAGCCCCTTCATAGGTCGTCGCCTCTTCTCTTCTAACACACTACTTCTTGTCTTTGAGTTATTCAATGTACATCTTATAACTTACAACTTGAATGCCAATTCAAAACTTCCTCTTGCATGATGAATGATAATGTGCCATTTATATAGCAGCTTGTTTAAATATACACATAACATTTCTCTCTACTGGATATTCATTTAATTACTATGGACTTTGTGATGGATGCATTAAGTTTATACTTAGTCGAGAATCTACCACTTTTAATTCATTACATTACACATTGTAGATAAATTGAATAGGGTATGTATACATTTTCACTATTATCATGTTGATTTGTTTAAACATTACTATTACAAAGTGTAAATTTCTAATAATCCACTCAACTCAAATTTGGTTTTACCCAAACAAACTGTTATTTAGTTTTTAAGCATTATATTTTGTAATTGTTTTGTTGATATTTCTTTTGTTGGTGTTATTATTTATTTATCTTCATATTTGTAAATGGGTTTTTATTTGTTTCCCATTCTTTCTATAATTTAATGCTATTATTAATGTTAAATTTTAATAAAACACTCTCATGTTAGGTATAGGTAAAAAGATTTATATACTTTGTACACCAAGTGTTTTTCCAAAGATGTATTGTTCTATCAATCAACATAATAAAGAAATTGTAAGATTACCATAACAGTTACCCAGTTACCAGATTCTACTCGACATAAATAATCATCTCAGTATAAATTGTATATCTTACAATCCAGGAAATTAGAGTAAATATGAATCGAATTTTAATAATATATCGCAATCGTAATCAATAATATTATAAATTTTTAATTTGGGTAAAGGTATGTATTAAATAAATGTAAAATATTTCTCACCTCCACAATATTCGGTCGTAATTATTTAATTGATATTTTTAATTCAGAATTGTTTTTGTTAATTTAATTGATCGAGGAAATACCAAATTTTATGGTGCAAGTAATCAAAGTAAAGCTTGCTTAAGATGATTAATTGTAAAAGTAATACAATCTTAGTATAAACAATGTACTTAGTAGTTGTCACTAGTTTTATTAATCTAACAAAGAGGGGTGTTTTGCATTGAATGCCTTTCCTTGGCTGCAAATCGTCGATTTAATATAATAGACTAACTCGATTGTAATATTACAATATATATATGAAAATCAAACACCCTATTTGCGGTGAGGGAAGGAGGATGATCCCACGGGAGAGTGAAAGCCCTCAGGCAATACCAGTCTGGCCGTCGAATTTGAGAGCAGATAATGAGGTTATCGCATATCAATACGAACCTCATGCTATAATAATAATACCGTACTATTCATATTATATGTATGAGTATATACTTAATATTGAGTAAAGTTCAATACGTCGATGGAGTATGCTTTGTAACATCTTTACTTTGTAACCTGATCTGTGGGCTTTGCCTTATGGCGTCATTAACGTTTATAGACAAACCACGTAGACGAAACTTCACGTTTCATTGCTTACTCTTATCTCCTCTTATGTTTGTTACATTTATCGCCGTTAGTTATTTAATTATTATAAGGGGAAATGTATAGTTTAGATTACAGCATTGCGCAAAAGTTTTCAATAAATTAGGGATAGTGGACAGAGCTTCAGGCTTCAGGCTGAAAAATTTCCACTGGAATCAATCACTGGCTGTATTGCTTTCTAGTACTATAACACACACTACCATTACTTGCCTCTCAACACAGTAGTGATGGAAATTAATCCAATATAAATAAAATATTGGAATTATATGTCATTTATTAAATTAATTATTTATATAAAAAATATATTAGGTTTTCATGAAATATGACATTTCATACAGTTTTGATTGATATTTTCGGTTTACATATCGTGGGTATACTGCCAAAAT
>JAGTTH010003547.1:0-25897 GCA_022606485.1 Agraylea sexmaculata | reverse complement strand
TAAATTTCATTATTATATAAAATTTTAACAATTGGGGGTAGCATTTCGTCCTATATATATATATATATATATATATATATATAATATAGAATCAATTCCTTAGTATAATAAGGTAAATTTTTTTAAAATTGATTTATATCGATAACTTAATACCACCAATATATTTGGCCATACAAGTAGATTAATCTGGTGAGAAAATTAGTTTGCCTCTGTCAAACTCATCTGCTTGGTCCGCCATCTTGAAATTTAAACATCCTGTTGTATGGGCTGCGAATATATCGGTGATATCGAGTTATTTGAAATAAAGGTAATATTATCCACTTACAAACAACATCTAGCATTCTGTGATCGGAGACGGTCTGAAAATGTGGCGCTTCACCTGAAACTTCACACCTGTACTTTCCAGAAGAAGACAGAGCCATTGGGCCGATCATCACTGAATTCTCCGTCGAGTTTTCCACCTTAAATAATATATAATTAAATTGCTTGTGATATAATATAAATGAATATATTTCCAGTACTCACGTCTATGGTAACTCCAGGAACGTCAAAGGCTTGAGCGGGAGGCAAATCTCTAGGGACGAATCTAAAGAACTCGTTACCATCCTTGTACCATTTGACAGAGTATAGAGACTCTCCTTGGTCCAGATCATATCGGCATTCCAGCCTCACCATAGCCTCGTTCAGCACATGACTGGGGATCAGAACTTCTCTTAGACGTAGACAAAAACTCGGCTCTGCAAACAAAAGATAAACGCGATGGTTATTACAACTTTCAAACCGAATACATATGAGTAGTCTAGAATAATGTAAAATGAAAACAGCCTAACATAAATATTGTTAAACAATATTGTCATATGTGCGATATTCATAAAATACGCACTTCTTCATGATAAGATAAGACATTCTTATTGAAAAAAAAAAATATAAATGTATAAAGGTGTATTTTTTTATTTTAACATACAGTAGTATATTTAAAATAATTCGTCTCGTTTGTAGGAATGAAACAAGCATAGGCCGCGAATGCGAAAAGGCCTGTAAAAATGTTTTTTATTTTATTTTAATGACTACTACATCATATATAAGAAACTTAATTACGAACTATCTGAATAAATTATTTATTTGCATATAAACGCTCATAAGACGTTTTTTATTTACAGTCAAGACAAAAATAATAATAATAAAAAAGGTTTAAAACAAAAATTAAAGATAGAATACATATAAGTAGAAATATAGTAAGGTGTAAGAAGCAATCATTTATATGTACTATATAAAGTCGCTCAAAAATAAGCAGTGTGGGTGGCAGAATTGGTGGAAAAGAGTTCACCCAGGTGCGCAAATTCGTTGCCAAATTATGCATATATTTAAATAATAAAAACAGATTAACAAAATAAACATGCCCCGGTTACGATGTATGGATCAATTCCATAGTCAAGTAATTTTTATATGTCATGTTTATTCATCATAAACTGTTGAGCAATAAAAGAAAATGCCGAGTTATTGATGTACAGAGTAAAAAAAAATGTTATCCATCACGTGTAAGTAGTGTTATTTTTATTCAAATTTTAATGGGTAAACATGAAACATTCAAGCTTAAGGCAGATTATCTTTATATTTTCATTTCGAAAAGTTTGAATGGCCTTTAAAGCCCAATGTGAAAAACTCAGAAACAGATAATCGCAGTTTCAACACTAATAGTAGTAGAAAAAGTCTACGGACTTTAGAATGAAGGGGACGTTTATCGCACGTGCGACAACCGCAAGTGGTCGATTGAAATACAAGTTTGTATGGATGGGTGTGCCCACGTTATAGAAACGATTTCTTTTTTATATATAAAAATAAAAGTGTGATTGTAATAGTTTAGCGAGGGTTTTCACAATGGGCTATTCACGCGTCATGCGCCGATTTGCTATAAATTGAATTTTATTGAATAATTCCCACCATACACGGCATACAAAGTGGCGATATTACCGCAGGTGTTCTAGGAATATTTTAAGATAAATACAATAAGTTGCGGCTCAGTGATCGATGGTAAATCATGGATTCTATCATCCCATAAGAATGACTGATGGGCAATCACAAGATTGGGATGTCGCCGTGGGAATAATAATTTTTGGTTTATCACATCGTATATTCAAATTTTTAAAAGTGTATCCTGATTTCAGCTAATGGTCGAGAAGACTTTTTGGTGGAGATGCTGTCTTTTCCACTCACAATATTTATGTGCACAACTGAACACCCAAAAGGCGGACGGGTGACTTTCACAAAGGGCTACGATGCACTTTAACGGAAATAATACTACTTTATAACAGATAAAATTTATTGAATTTAGTCTAAAGTTTGCTCTCTTTTATACATTTGTTATTCGAAGATGGAGAATCAGTTTTAGCGGTAATATATAATATGCAAGATAAGAAAGGAGGGTAAGAATTCATTGTATAAGACAAACTAAGATGAATTATTCATTGGTTAAATTCAACGAGTTAACGAGATACTCTTAATACTGGGAAAACTTTGACAAACAATCGACCTGCAAAAAACTTTTTCAATTAACTAGAATTACCAACAAAATTAAAATATATACCATTGTTTTTAATAACAATGTATTATTGAAATGTGTTGAGTATACAACAGAAATTAACCAAAGAGTACAATTGGAGTGACAATGTTTCCATCAAATATATAATCCATAATTTAACTCAGTAGATTTAGGACTTTAATGATTATATATAAAAAATAAAAACAATAAACAAAATTAATTCATTTAACTGTAAAATTATCAATTTGTGAAATATATTGCGAAGTGCGTTAGGTTATGCTTAAATTTTTATATATATTTTTTAAATAAATATGCACGCTAATAGTTTACAAGTTGTATTTATGTTAGCCTAAAAGTCTATATAAATTATATTTGAACGTATCGTTTATCTTAAAAATGCGCTATGAGAGAAATTTACTAGTATTATCCTATATTTTACAGGCAATATCCGTGGGCACTTAATTTTAAATTCAAAATTGCATATGATACTTTCTATTTTGAGGCAGTTTTAGTTACTATAATATTTTATTACAAAGTTTTTAAAATAAAAATTGGTTCAATAGTATAAAAACACCGAGAATCAATACAGAATATATTAAAAGATCGTGGGTAAAAAGAAGACGAGTGTTGAGAAGATTGTTTGAGCCGATGTTGCATTAAGCCTTCGTTGGTAAAGCCTCCAATGGAAAATATTATTTTAAACGCTTTAACAAAACCTCTTTTCTCCCCCTTTCAAGTCTTGGGGCTGTTTTTTCAACAAAAGTCTCATTTGCATATGCGGCATCCACTCTCTACTTATATCACCTTGAATATTATATTTTTATCTACAGGTGGTAAATGCTAATGTCTGATTTATGTAGTAATCGACATTTATTATACATTCCACCAGTTTTATAATAGAATTATGCAAAATTAATATTCTCTGTTGAATCGGTCGGGGTGTAATTCAATTTGCTTGTAACAGTGGGGGTTGTTGCGAAATGGGATTGAAATTTGAGATGAGTGTTGAATGTTTTTCATGTATTTACAGAAGAGGTGTTCAAATTACGAATCATATATTATTTTGAGTGGGTGTTGGCCTTAAAGTAGCGCAGGTGTGCTTTTCGCCGTGTCATACGTATTTTCCTTTTGAAATATTGTGTCATATCCCGAAGAGCACACGTGAGCGTTCACACTGTATAACCCAGTAACACCTCTTTTAAATAAATTGCAACGGTATTATGGTTAATTATTAAAACATTGAAATTTTTTTATTAAAAATCTTACAACCCAAAGAGTTTTTTTTAAGTAAGGGTATTTGATACCTGTTGGAAATTTGTTTGAATATTTTAATTACACATGTCACTAATCATACATATTTATTTACATAAAAATACGTTACAACCACCATAACATTTTAGATTATACAATGCGTTATAGAACATAAGATAAAATACATGTTACAACAGCAAACAAAATTAAAGAATTATTTAATTTATAGGTAAAAAATAAAATACAAGAATAATCCAAAAATAAATAGAAATAGCAAGAATACCAAATAGTAGGTATCCTAAAATAGTCCAGGAAATCATAGTAAACCTGGAGTGTGACTTTTTGAAAGTTGTAATTAAAAATTAAAACTTTTATTATATATTAGCAGCAATTGACAATATGCCAATTTTTTAACTATACTTTGGTGTGACTGATAGTTGATAGTTTTAAAAAAAAATCTCTCTAAATACAAATTTATTATTTTCAGAAAATTGTCAGATGTAATTTTCACATATAATCTGTGGAAATCACAACTAACAATTTTCTTTAAATTATGGAATTCCAACAAGAAATCAACACTATGAAAAATTTATTCACGGCACCGGAGTCACTTAGTAGATCTAGCTTAGCAAACTAGATCTTAAGTACTCATTGCTGTGTGGTGGCCTGGGAAACCATCTCTACTATATTCTCCCGTAAAGGCTAAGGTGGCCTGGCCAACCCCTTATAAAGGGACTCCCGTCAATAGGGAAGGCGTCACGATATTTATTTATTTATTTATAAAAATTTATGATTAATAAATAAAAATTAAATGAAATCTTAGCTAATTCGCGATTTTATTATTAATAAACGTTTTGTACCAAAACATAAGTGCCAATTAAACGGTATATATTTTTTTAATAAATACAAATATTGTGTTTTACAGTAGGAAAGCTCGGTCGGTGGACGTGTGGTAAATTTGCATTCACCTTCTGTGAGCATACGTAAACAGAAGAGGGAAAGTAGTCACAAGACGAACGCCATTTTGGGTAGCAAAACAAAGGGACGTGTATTTTTGACTGGGGTAAATTAAGTTTTATATTAAAGTATGAAAGAAGGAAGGCTTTGTTATTACAACACGTTTACTACAGCTCGTATTATTATTACTACAGACCTCTACTACTTACTGACATCTCTCGGACGGTGTTTTTATCACACAGATCAAAACATTATTATTAAATATATTTTTTTTAATAATCTCATAACTCCTAAAGCTCTTAAACATACCGTAATTTTGTTAAATATTCATCCATCAAAATTATACGTCGCGACAAAATATGAATAAATAAGTCTGCATTAACGAACGCAAGAGGGATTTTTAAATATTGTCCTTAACTTATCATGTAAATAAAAAATGTATTTTTTTTGTAAATTTGGTTATTCCTAAATAAATAATTAAATTATAAAATAGTTCAGGTACTCAGTAACCTACGGAAATTTTTATTATTCGGATTTTAATATGCGATGACAGCAGATTATTATATAACAATGATTTTGTTTAATCCCTCTTAAAATATTCTCACTGATTAAAATTTAACACTCTATAAAAATGTTCATAATTGTATGAAAATAATCATTTATATAGTGTTTTTCAAATCTTACAATGTTATGTCTATATCGCTGGTTTGATATTGCACAATATATCAAAAAAAAATTAATGTACATGTACTATTTTTAAATTTCTCGTTTAATTTATGAATTATTGATAACGTTTTTTTATTCGTGTTTTTAATAATTTCCGATTGGTTTTAAAATGTTGGTGAATTAATGAGGGTCGTAGCTTTCATCTCAATGATGAATAATTAGGGATTGAATGATCAAAGAGCGTTGGTAATAGGAAATAGAAAGGTGAGTGACATAAAGTTAATTTCTATTTAATTTGTAACAGGTCATTAGAGTACCTGTCGATGGCAGCCAAGACTGTTCACGGTGAACGATAATTTTTATAAATTTTTAATATACACTGCATACATAATATATCAACAAGGACAACAATTTAAATGTAAATAAACGAATCGTATTGCTTTAAATTTCGCAAGTAGAGTCTTGATAGGTATAAAAAAATATCAAGAAATATTTTCATTATAAAATACTCCTCGTGAATTGCTATGGATTACAATGGCAGTAACTAAATAGTCTTTTAAAATGAAATTAAAATAATATTTGATTAATATAAATATACAGTATTGAATTATGCATTCCTAATTAGTGAATATTCCATTCAAAACCTGACATTTTAATATTATAAAGAATTTGAAAGAGTAATAAATTTTGAAAAACGACTTTCCTTATAAGAAAAAGTATTGCTATAACGCATCTTTGTATTTTTTTAATACTTTAATTTGGTTTAAGAAGTTTTGTATCTTTCTAACATACATTAAACAGTGTAACATATTGATTATTATACCTTAAACTTAATAATAATTGAATTTATATTAAAAAAACAGTGTTTTCAATAGTATGAATGAAAAATATACAGATCGACGGGCTCCGCTAAGACGGCGATGAGTCGAAAAACACAACTTTACAGGACGGCCGAAAAACCGTTTTTTAAGGTTTTTATTTAATATCTCTTTATTCAAATGTTATATCGTTTCACTGTTTTCGGAAAAACGTGCCCCATTGTGTTATCAACATACGAGTATTTTTTAAATATGTAATAATGCAATATTTAAAAGGGGCAAGCTAAAAATTGTTCTTGTAGGGAAGATTTGCGGAGGGGAAGCGCACGGGAAGGCGATACACGGAGTTATCGCTGTCTTCAATGTCCTTCTTGAAATACTTGGAGATGATAAGTCACACACACACTACTATGCATCACACACACACTACTATGCATCACACTCACACACTCTCATCCTAGCTCCCTCACACACACTACTACACCGACACGCACACACCCACAATATCTATTATACTACTATACCTACTACTACTACTGGCAGCTTCATTACCAGACACTCGCACCACTACCTTTACAATATTGCTTTATTATTGCATTCTATTAAATTATTTATATTACATATCAAATGGCAAAAATAAATATATACAAATACAACCGGTAAATTACGATAAGTATTTAAATATGTCAAGTGACTTGGTTTCCCAACTGATATTATTTTAAGCATTCATTCCTTGACCACTTCACTTAATATGACCATACTCTATAGTGTTTCTAGGAATTGCAGTTTTGTTTGAATATAATACAGATAACAAAATATAATGCTTTTTCTCAAACATCAATTCAAATAAAGACAAATGGTAAAGATATTCATTCACTCTGTTGAAAAAAATGGTTTTATTGGTATACTTTTTCTCATACATTAATATTGAATCGCATGTGACATAATTTTATTAGCTCTTCCTATCATTTTATCATTATTTGTGTCTATCCTCGCTATAGCTGATATGACACTACATTGGGATATTGAGATTGTTGTACGATTACCTGTAATACTCACTCAATAATACCAAGTATGCAGTTATTATATCATTTACAATTAATAATTTGTATTTTTAATTAGTTCATACATTACATTTCGCATATACGTAACATACTAAGGATATTTTTCATTATAATTATAAATCTCCTTCATCGAATTATTATATTATTTATGATTATCTAACTATGATTATAGTAACTAGTGGACGATTCCAAAAAATTTTAATACTTTCGTTTCTCTACTATTTTTATGATATTGTCTTTAAATTCTAGATTACTTGCGTTACTGACCTTGTGTCGATAATTTTCCATTTTTTTGTCATCGCTGCTATTTTTACGAGGTGCACTTACTGATATTAATGGGAAAATTTCCGCTATTCATTTTATAGAAGTCTTTAAAGTTTTCAAACCACACACTTAATTAACAAAATCACTATTCAATAGTGACTTCTCACAAATAAAACCAAATCAGCTATTATATTTAAAATTGTATTACCGTCGCGTCTTCTCATCTTATAGAAATACACAAAAAAATAATGTTATGGCGTTGAAAGTCTAAAGAATACTGAAACTTTTTCAAAAATATCACACAATAATTATAAGAGTGAATAAGCCCTTGAAAAATATCAGGTATTTGAGGGTTTTTGGATTTTAAAAAAATCAATGAAAAAAAATAATCCAAGAAACAGAAATATCAGTTCAATTTAATATAAAAGTTTTTTTACCAAACCACTTGAACGATGTCCGAGGTATTAAGTGGTAGAATGAATGAATGTATGAATTCTAAGAATGGTTATTTAATTGAAATAATCAGTAAATGAAATAAATATTGATAATTTAAAATGACGATAGTATTTATTGTCATCCGCGTGTTTAATTGCAGCTAATAATAAACTTCGAAGCCTCTGTGTGATTTATTGAAAAGAAATAACTGTTTCTACAAATTTTCAGCTTGTTATGTCAAAATACCCTATTTTAATAATAATAGAGAATAATAGTTATTTAATGAAAAAAAAAATTTTTTAAACATCTCACATATGTGGATCATATTTAGTGGCAAGTTTTTAAATAAAAATACAACCGGTAAATTAGGATATTAGTAATATATTATGTTCATAATACAATAGCCATATGACTTGACCACTTCACTGAATAAGACCATAGGAACTCTATTCTTATAATACTCACTACTTTATATTATCGTATTTATTGGAATTGCAGTTTTGTTTGAATATAATACAAATAAAAGGGTATTTCATCATTCTGTTGATTTTGGTGATAAAAACACACCTGTTGGAAATATTTGTAAAACCCAAGAACCACTTATAGTTTTTGGTTTCAAAAGTGTTGATAATCCACCAATATTATTACAAAGCAGGGAGTCTTTGTTTCGACCACTTTAAAAAAAAATATAACTTTTATTATTTAATATTATCACTGAAAAATGTGTTTTTGAAATAATAATATTAAATTATTATTAAAAATGAAATTATTTTTAGTAAAGTAGAGTCTAAACAAGTGATCGTGAATAAGAAGAAGTATTGCGGCATCCCTGAAATGTTTGAATCTTTTTTGAAATGTGTAATTGTTGGTGAGTATTGTATGAGTATTATAAGGCAGGAAGAAAGGGACTGATAGTGATGGTGGTGGGGAGTCATAGCCGTGTCTTATTGGTTACTAATACACACATGATTGTTCACACGTATATGGTGTCGGTGTGCGCAATGAAGACTAAGCTACCTGAAGATATCGCCTACAGTGTTTAGCAAATGAACGACTAAGAAGGCGATGTCTCCATTCGTATTACTCGAGCGTCAAATTTTTTCTCCCGTGGGCGATAACTCGAAACGTACCCCATAAGAAAAAACCTATCTTTCTCAATTTAAGCACTAGAATCGTGATTTTTTGTCAGAATATGCGCAATAATTAATTAAATAATAAAATGAGAAAAAGTTAAAAAGGTAATATCCCGAGTCATATTACTCTTAGTCGAGCCCGTCGAGATATTAATAAATTATTCATTTTTGTTGTTCTTAAATTCAGTTTTCAAAATAAAGAAAATGAAAATATTTTTGTTTCTATATTACAAAAGATTAAAATACCAATGCCTGATTGACATGTTTGTGAATGAAGAGATATTTTTTTAAATTTATATTTTATTTCTATTAGGATAATACATTCTATTTATTTATGTATTTTTGAATCAATGTTGAAATAAAATGCATGTGACTTATTTTTGATACACTATATTTATGTATATGTATTATCATATAAAAATTGAAGCAGTGAAAATATCCCGCAATGCAAAGTACAGTGGTTTACGTTTTCCTATTTGCATGGGCATTAATATCGATATGTACATATTTTCATGATTTACAAAAAGCAAAAGTGGCAATAAAAGCTGGAAAACAGATAAAGTAGAACATACGAATCGAGTATCGAATGAATATTTAAATATATCATTCATCCCCTATGGGTCATTGCGGTCGTATAATACAGCGGTGTATTGTTAAAGCACATTCGTCACTGGCTGAAAAAAAACTATTCCACTATTTCACTTTGGTACAGTTTATTCATCATAAAAATATACAACGCTGAGACTCGTAAATATCGAAATTATTTGGTTATACATACGAAATTATTTAGTATACTCATTTCAGTCGAGATAACCATTTTTTTTTCATTCGACAGTATCCATCAATCGTGCTATTAACACATTTTCAAAAATATTCATAAAATTGTCTAACCGATACAAATGAAAACAAAGAGTATTTATCCACACACAAAAACGTTTATTTTTTGCTTGAAAATTAAATATCTACCAATTACGTATCCGTACAACGAATTTGGTAGACTTTTACAAATGATTTATTTTTTTATATCGATAATTGATCATATTTATATTGAATATGCGTGCAATTTTAAAACCTCTTCTTACCAGTGCATTAAAGTCTAATTATAAAAACGAATTTATATCCTCATAATAAAAAAATACCTCCTGTTGAGATATTGGTTAGGTAACTGGATGCCTCATTTGTAGAATTAATTTTCCCGAAAACGAATATTAAATAATTTTAAATCGCCATTATTTATAAATATTCTATGTTGAGTATATATTACTATGTCTCTAAGTTAAATATATATTTTTAAATAATATTATAATTAAATACTATCCTTTAAAGTAGACAATTGGGGACCAAATCCAAAGGATTGAGTCCAAAACAATGTATCTATTATTTAATATGTGCACACTATGTATAATATAAGTTATTTTAACACAAATGAAATGCATATATATATATATATATATATATATATATATATATATATATATATATATATATATATATATATATATATATATATATATATTATTATTAAAATGTCTGCGAGTAATAATTTATTATTTTAATAATACTTCGCAAACGCGATGAGGGCTATATTTATTTTTCAATCAATATATACTTTAAAGATAAGATCGGTAATAATTAAATATATAATATTTAAAGAAAAGCGCGTGTTACGGTTAATTATCAAATAGTAGTAGAGCGCATTAAAATGTATAGATCTACTGCTAATTTCAACATAAACTTAATAGCTATAAGAACAATTTTGATATTATCCTTTATTAGATAATACATAATTTCCAATGCGAATGGTATATACGTATCTATTGAATTAATCTCGACTTATATAATGCAGCGTGATTAGTACGGTCAACAGACACAGTCCTCTCAGTACATGGCGGGTAAGGCGATGTTAAGGTTTCATAGTTTCTTGAGCATATAGTTAGTTCAGTAGCTCCAGTTTCGTGGATATTTGAGGAAGGTTGGTGATGTATAGTTCCAAGTGGAGTTGTATGTAGTTACATGGAAGAGCCAGCATGACAAACGTCCGGTTAGACTACCGGAGCTTGACTCATAGTGCAACTAGCCTGTTGCCTCATTCACATGCATAGGGTTTACAAATTACATTTTATATATATTCAAATTATTCAAAAATTAACATAATAAATAAAAATGCCCCAATAAGCTGTAAGTGTATTAATTTAATTAATTTGTTTGGGCTTATAACGCCGTGCCGCGGTGGTTTAATATATTATGTTAACAATAGAACAATTTAAACCGGTCTGGTTATTTTACTTAATATATATATATATATATATATATATATATATATATATATATATATATATATATATATATATATATATATATATATATATATATATATATATATCGACGGGCTCCGCTAAGATGGCGATAAGTCAAAAAACACAACTTTACAGGACGGCCGAAAAACCGTTTTTTTAAGGTTTTTATTTAATATCTCTTTATTCAGATGTGATATCGTTTCACTTTTTTCGGAAAAATGTGCCCCATTGTGTTATCAACATACGAGTATTTTTTAAATATGTTATGATGCAATATTTAAAAGGGGGCAAGCTAAAAATTGTTCTTGTAGGGAAGATTTGCGGAGGGGAAGCGCACGGGAAGGCGATACACGGAGTTATCGCTGTCTTCAATGTCCTTCTTGAAATACTTGGAGATGATAAGTCACACACACACTACTATGCATCACACTCACACACTCTCATCCTAGCTCCCTCACACACACTACTACACCGACACGCACACACCCACAATATCTATTATACTACTATACCTACTACTACTACTAGCAGCTTCATTACCAGACACTCGCACCACTACCTTTACAATATTGCTTTATTATTACATTATATTATATTATTTATATAACATATCAAATGGCAAAAATAAATATACACAAATACAACCGGTAAGTATTTAAATATCTCAAGTGACTAGGTTTCCCAACTGATATTATTTTAAGCATTCATTCCTTGACCACTTCACTTTATATGACCATACTCTATAGTGTTTATAGGAATTGCAGTTTTGTTTGAATATAATACAGATAACAAAATATAATGCTTTTTCTCAAAAAGCAATTCAAATAAAGACAAATGGTAAAGATATTCATTCATTCTGTTGAAAAAATGGTTTTATTAGTATACTTTTTCTCATGGATTGAATTGCATGTGACATAATTTTATTAGCTCTTCCTATCATTTTATCATTATTAGTGTCTATCCTCGCTATAGCCGATATGATACCTGTAATACTCACTCAATAATACCAAGTAGACAGTTATAAAATCATTTACAATTAATAATTTGTATTTTTAATTAGTTCATACATTACATTTCTCATATACGTAATATACTAAGGATATTTTTAATTATAATTATAAATCTCCTTCATCGATTGGGTAAATGATTATATTATTTATGATTATAGTTACTAGTGGTCGATTCCAAAAAATTTTAATCCTTTCGTTTCTCTACTATTTTTATGATATTGTCTTTAAATTCTAGATTACTTGCGTTACTGACCTTGTGTCGATAATTTTCCATTTTTTTGTCACCGCTACTATTTTTACGAGGTGCACTGACTGATATTAATGGGAAAATTTCCGCTATTCATTTTATAGAAGTCTTTAAAGTTTTCAAACCACACCCTTAATTAACAAAACCACTATTCAATAGTGACTTCTCACAAATAAAACACAAATCAGCTATTATATTTAAAATTGTATTACCGTCGCGTCGTCTCATCTTATAGAAATACACAAAAAAATAATGTTAATGGCGTTGAAAGTCTAAAGAATACTGAAACTGTTTGAAAAATATCACACAATAATTATAAGAGTGAATAAGCCCTTGAAAAATATTTTTGGATTTTAAAAAATCCATGAAAACATTTTTTTAACAAGAAACAGAAATATCAGTTAAATTTAATATAAAAGTGTTTTTACCAAACTACTTTAACGATGTCCGAGGTATTAAGTGGTAGAATGAATGAATGTATGAATTCTAAGAATGGTTATTTAATTGAAATAATCAGTAAATGAAAAATATATTGATAATTTAAAATGACGATAGTATTTATTGTCATCCGCTTGTTTAGTTGCAGCTAATAATAAACTTCGAAGCCTCTGTGTGATTTATTGAAAAAAAATAACTGTTTCTACACATTTTCAGCTTGTTATGTCAAAATACCCTATTTTAATAATAATAGAGAATAATAGTTATTTAATGAAAAAAAAAAATTTTTAAACATCTCACATATGTGGGAACATATTTAGTGGCAAGTTTTGAAATAAAAATACAACCGGTAAATTAGGATATTAGTGATATATTATGTTCACAATACAATAGCCATATGACTTGACCACTTCACTGAATAAGACCATAGGAACTCTATTCTTATAATAATCATTACTTTATATTATCGTATTTATTGGAATTGCAGTTTTGTTTGAATATAATACAAATAACAGGGTATTTCATCATTCTGTTGATTTTGCTGATAAAAACACACCTGTTGGAAATATTTGTAAAACCCAAGAACCACTTATAGTTTTTGGTTTCAAAAGTGTTGATAATCCACCAATATTATTACAAAGCAGGGAGTCTTTGTTTCGACCACTTTTTAAAAAAATATAACTTTTATTATTTAATATTATCACTGAAAAATGTGTTTTTTGAAATAATAATATTAAATTATTATTAAAAATGAAATTATTTTAGTAAAGTAGAGTTTAAACAAGTGATCGTGAATAAGAAGAAGTATTGCGGCATCCCTGAAATGTTTGAATCTTTTTTGAAATGTGTAATTGTTGGTGAGTATTGTATGAGTATTATAAGGCAGGAAGAAAGGGACTGATAGTGATGGTGGTGGGGAGTCATAGCCGTGTCTTATTGGTTACTAATACACATGATTGTTCACACGTATATGGTGTCGGTGTGCGCAATGAAGACTAAGCTACCTGAAGATATCGCCTACAGTGTTTAGCAAATGAACGACTAAGAAGGCGATGTCTCCGTTCGTATTACTCGAGCGTCAAATTTTTTCTCCCGTGGGCGATAACTCGAAACGTACCCTATAAGAAAAAACCTATCTTTCTCAATTTAAGCACTAGAATCGTGATTTTTTGTCAGAATATGCGCAATAATTAATTAAATAATAAAATGAGAAAAAGTTAAAAAGCTAATATCCCGAGTCATATTACTCTTAGTCGAGCCCGTCGATATATATATTATATATATTATATATATATATATATATATATATATATAAATCTAATGCGGTTCGGCAACGATGGACATTTGTCAGTATTATAGAAGTAAGAATATAAAAAACCAGAAAAGATACAAGATATAAGAAACGTAAATATATAAAAATTACAACGTAATATAAAAAATATCAAGTAAAGAACATCACGAATGCTTAAGTTAATAGAATTCTTACATACTTCTCATGCATGCACAGTAGGGCATGATAAATATGTCATCTTTCGACCCACTGGAATTCTATTCATTCAAAAGAATAATAGGTCTGGTTAATGGGGAGTGTCGGAGTATGTTAGTATGGGTCCTAGGGGTTGCAAACAAGTAGTGAGAGCGACAGCGCGTATAATTGTCGGGAACAAACAAACTGAGAAACTAAGTATATTTATAACTGGCCTCTAATCACAAGAAAAACTAATTGTGTTAGTGCCACATCTCTGCGAGCATTTCCATAAGGAATTTAGATGGGTAAAGGAAGGGATAATGGTAATACCGCTTATGATTCTACTAGTCAAGCTACACTTCTACACCTATGATAATTATGAAGTCTTATTATATTATATTTGTGTAACTTTGTTAATATTGATAGCAACCCTTATTATCTGGAGGGTGGAAATGTTTAGCAAGGGTGTCCTGCAATCAGTCACGCAGACAGAGTACCTATGTATATTATTTGGAGCCCCAACCTTACAACTAAGCCTGTTTCTCACCTTTCATCAATTTGTATACTGACTTTCTATACACCTGTATCCTCACTCTATAGTCTTAACATAACATAATTCATTACTTTATTATTATAATATAAAAAGAGATATAATCGTGTCAAGTACTACTTAGTTCCCAAAACAGAAAATCCTCAATTAGTATTATTATGAAATATTTTATCACGATAAAATAGTCATGGTTTCAAATTCTGACTATTAGAAGATTAGATATAATATTGTAAAATCAACGATTGTTAAAAATATGAGAATATAAAAAATATTATTATGACAAATCCACCATGTCATTAACTAATTTACAAACGTAACTGTATTTTTTTTAAATATCCGCTGAAAATTATTCAAAATTACCAATTTAAAAAATAAAAGTAGCAAAGAGTTACTCGAGTTAGAAGAGTTAAAAGTAGAAGAGAGATTCAGTAAAAAATATTTTTCATGAATATACACAATTAAAAAAAAAAGTATAAAATAATCGAGTTCAAAAGGTTTTTCGATATGATTTTAATTTTTAAATATTATGCGCTAAATAAATATTTTTATCTTTTTTAATAGAAAGCCTATAATTTATAGTAAAAGTAATATTTAAAAAAATGTAGATAAGATAGTACAAGTAATACAAATCTCTCATTCTAAGGATTATTTTATAAAACGTTATAAATATAAATTTAATCACATAATAAGAATGATTTATTGCAAGGTTATGATATTTTTATTTATTTGGGTTTCACCGATTGAAGAGCGTTGAATAAATTTGAAATCTAACTCTCCATGAAATCCTGTTTGGAAATTAACTATCGTATGTTTGTTTGTGTATGAAAACAGAATCAAGTCTGGGTAATCATGAACTAATTAACAAGTCAACATTTCCATTAGCATTTTAACTCGGTTGGGTGAAACTATGACCAGATTTAAATAGAAGCTTTATCGGCAATATGAGATGAAATCTCATGAATTAGTCATTTTGCTAGGGAGTTATTTTTTACGACCGATATGACGTTGCTACGATAGAACAGATTCAATGGGATGATATCGCCAGCTTAGTGCCTCAAGGAATATTTCAATGTAGGCTCGACGTTATGTAAATTGACAATTTTTCTCCCCTCTTACATCACCAAGAGAATACATTACATTATAAAGAAGTCGCGTTTTTTTATCCCGTCTCCTAAGATAGAAAAGTTCATATTTTGGTATATAAAAGGCTCGATACATAAAGGCACAAACGTTTCAGCACACCCATTTTGCATCGCATAATTAATGTAAATTTCCAAATCATTGATTTATACCTGCACATTTTTATTTATATAATATATTGGTGTTTTTAAGATTTTATTAAAGTCAACTATTTACAATTAAAAAATTTTGAGTATCATAGGTTTTAATTTGAATGCTTTAAATTAATAAAACAAACATGGACATTTTAAATTGCTTTGCTTACTGGTTAAGGATATTAAAATAATCTCATATTAGAGGCTAAGAAAATTGACAATTTATCCGTAGCAAAACTACTACTCGAAATAAAAAAAAATCAAGTAAAACTTTGAGGTTACTATTGTATAATTGGAAATATAAAATATCCTTAATAGGTTGTTTTAAAAGAAAATAAATTATAAATAATAATGATATTTATATACGTATTAATATATAATATTTATCATTACAATGTTTAATTGATATATATTACATTTATTAATATTTACTAGCAAACAAGTTGATGTTAATTTATTGATTGTAGATTGTAGAATTTGAAAAAAAATAATAAATATATAAAACTGGAAAACTTGTTCAAGTCAATGTATGAATATCCATATTATGATGAAAATATAGCGATTTCAAAGATCTTTTTACAGCTTGTTATTAATATCAAACAATTTTATAAGTATGAAATCTAACAAGTGATCCTCACATTAAAATAACCACTTCTCTAGCATATTTTATCAAAGCTTATTATTCACTTACATCAAAGAAGAAAATCAAGAAAAATGGTGATCTGAAGTGAGAAAGAAGACCCTTGTAGGAGGATAGCAAATTAAAACTTAAAATTAGCGAATCCATCAAGTCGAGTCTTTGAAAAGTGTAGTGCTTGAGACTGAAGAAGATGCGGTTTCATTTCCTGTAGGAGATTCATATTAATTCCATGTATAAATCTCCATTTCGTCAGAGGCTGTGTTAATTCAAAGGCATTTTTCGCCCGCAGGTGGTACTTGTTCATGGCTGCTCCTATTCTGGATGTTTTATTCATCGGATTTCAGGTTATGAAGGTGTAGTCTCGAAAAAATGACTTGTTTATTCGATTTAAATGACCCCGTTGAGATTTTGAGCCATTTCTCCCCTCGTCATAATGCATCAAATACAGCCTTAAATATCACAGGACTTAAATACTCATTACATCACATTAATATTTTCATCATATTATATTTTCGTGAATTAAGTATTAAGCTCAATAATTTATAAGTAAAAATACTAATTAAGATATAAAATGCAAAGGTATATGGTTACCTATTAATGTATAAAACAGATATTTCAATTAATTTACCAAATCAATTCAACACAAGAACCTGAAAGGTAATCGATCAAGAATTTTTAGTCCCTGTTTAATTATTTATTTTAAAATTGAATACTTATAATAATAATGAGGTTTCATAGTAATAATATAAAGGTAGCTCATATAAAGGAAATGGAGAAGTAATTATTTTATTAAAACAATTTTACTAATAAATCATTTTGATCGAATACTCAAGTCTATGAAAAGATTAAAAAATATTTTATATGCAATTTTATAATGCGGGTGATATTCATTGAATTGAATTTAAACATTGGATATGAATTTAAACGGTTTCATTGATTTGTAAGTATGAAAATAAATAATCAAAATATATTAATATTATAGATGTTGTTAGTCATTAAAATGCAAATTGAGTAACTCAAAAATCTCGTAAGTGCTACGAAATAGTCTTCCGACGATGATATGCAAATTAATATTAAGATTTATTCAATAGAATTTTATTTGTTCAATGATTTAGCTATTCCGCATTTTTTTCTTCATATTTTAATGATTTTATGTGAAGCAACTAAGTGGTTACAATTATGATGATAGATAGACTTCCGCCTGAAGTCTCATCAAATTCATTAAGGCGGCGCTCGAAATAAAGTGAAATAATAATGCTGATAAGGTGAAGGGTCCTCTCTTGGTTTTTTTATTTAATTTTTTCGTCGCGCAGGAAAAAGTGACGGTGCACATAATTAAAAGTTGTGTCGCTTTAAAAAAAAATGTGCGGTGCCAACAAAGCCAAAATCTGGCCCCGGCCTTTCAACTTTGCACATAAACCGGTCGCGGCTTAGAGAGAAACTTCCCTATTAAATCATCTAGCTGGAGTCTCTCTCCCTTCTTATATTCCATTATCGTCACATCTTCTCCTTTGTGCTGAAAAATAAAGCACTACACTCTACTACTGTGCCTCGATCAGACTCTTTTCACACAGGCAAGTCTCTCTTGGAAAAGGGCGTCCATCTAATTTTTTGAAATGTGCTTTCGGATTACTTTCTCAGGCGCGAGTGTAAAATGAACACTCACTGGAAAAGATTGAGGAAATGGGTTTTCTTTAATCAATTCTTTCATCTTCATATGCAAACACGCCAGGTCCTCTTAGGATAATATAATAACAAAGTGTTATACCAAACATCATAAATAATTGACTATTTATAATAATAAATATATTTGTCTAAGGTGTCGTTTTGTTATTATTATTTTATATCTACAAATCATTTGAGCAGCTACAGCAAAATAATTCAACCTTTTTATAATTCATTTTAAAAATTAAAAAAATATTTTATTGAACACAATAATATATGAATATTTCAATTAAATTACCCTATTTATATTAATATTGTTCTGATACAATTCCTAATGAAGCCTACAGATACGGTCTTTTTACTTATTTTAACATAATTATCATAATAATAAATGGAAAAAAATCACAAAAACCCACTTGTGAAATAATTGATTATTAATCACTAAGTACATAGAATAAAACAAAACAGACACATAACTTTTCAGATTGTATACTTTTTTATACAGTGTCCGGTTAAAAATGGATAATCTTAAAATCCCAAGTGGAAGAACTTAATGCCTGTTGAAATAAAAAATATGATATCAAGTAACACCATGATCATAGATGAATGAATTACATTGTTTTCTTTTTACATTATCCGTGCTAATTGAATAGTAATACATTTTTTTTTGTAAAAAAGCGATTTTTCGAACATTGCTAGTATTAAAAATGTAGGTTGGCTTATATATTTTACAAGGTTTTTAAAAGCATATGCGATTGAAGCAAGCTTGCCTAGTTTGTGTAATATTCACAGCGTATGCCTGTTTTATTTTTAGTTTTTAATCACAATTAGGTTTTTTTATTTTTTCTTCCCGTATATTATTATAAGAAGTAGGGGGCGAAAGTCCAACAGTCGGTTTCATTATTCGGTTCGGTTTAAAATGTCTTGTAAACCGGGCCCCCACAGATACAATTATGTTAATTAATTTAATATAATTACCGCTTATTATTTTTTTTTAAATATACATATTGACATCGGTTAACAATAATTGAAACCGATATTTATTATATAACCCATAGCTTTTATTATTATATTATATAGATTTTTTCTCACAGTTGAAGGAGTTCTGGATAAATCCAAGTCGTATGTTCATTTCATATTCAGATAATATCAGGTTCATAAAAATCGAACTGGTCTTTACTGTAAAAAAATAATAAAAAAATACATATAATAATGTAGTATTCAATCAATCGGTAGAATTGATACTAGAGCAGTGCAGACAGGGCATCATCAATCCATTGCTCGTATTCTGTTTAATTAAAAAACCAATCGAACCAACATTTAATAATCCAAGAGACATTTTCAATTTTTGACCGACGATGCCAATTTGAAACATATATATATATATATATATATATATATATATATATATATATATATATATATATATATATATATATATATATATATATATGTATTTGAATACTGTTTGTCCGAATCTATAGTCGATTGGTGAATGATTGAAAAATGAAGCGCAATATTTTCAAAGTCTTGTTGATTATTTTTGGTCCGTTTGCCAATTTAATTTCCATCACAATTTAACAGCCATTTCAGTTTCAAGAACGTTATTAAAATTAATAGCGTTGTGCTTTGCATGATTTTAAGAGAATGCACACTTTTTATTTAGACATAAAAACGCACATTTTATTTCATTTTGGAAATAATATCTTGCAAGTATTTTCATGTAAAATGTTTTTAAATAAAATTAATAAGCCTTCAAAATTGGCCTTTATTCACTAATGACCAGCGTAATAGCTCAGGGGATAAGACCCGTGGCCACAAATACTGTGGTCAACCGCTCAAGTCATTTTTTTTTAAATTGATTTGATCGGTTATTACGATTGAGAGATCGGGAATAATATTAATAAAATCCCGATCGATCGTCTTGATCCAGGAGGATTGTAAGTTAAATACTGGGGTCGGGCAGAGCCGCTCTGTCGGTGACCTGTGTAACTAGTAATAGTTAAGATCACCGACAGACAATTAACATGTTGTTGTGTCTAAAAGTCCTCTCAAAAAGCCCTTCATAAAAAACACTCCCCGGGGCGTAAATAAATAAATAAAAACACAATCGTACATTGAAAACATTAATTAGGTTTTCAACGGATTCAGACTTTTCATTTCCCTACTGTTTAAATTTTTTATTTTTTTTAATGCATATAAATAAGTTTGAGCTATTTGTTACCCATTGAATGTATCTATTTGTCATAATGTATTTTTCCATCTGAAGTGAAGTATTTATCAATATGACAGATGAATGGTTTATTTATTATATTTTTATTCAGCAGTTCCAGCTAAGTGTATCGAATATAAATGCTTTGGGTGGTTGGTTTTACGAAATGTTAGATTTATAAGGAAGTGCTTTGTGTTTGTCTTGTTTGCGAGCTTTGCCGCATAGTTTTGGGAATATTTACAGCATTTGCCCGTGTTAAAAGAAATATAGGAGTGAAATAAATGATATGGAAGTAACTTTACTGAGATAAATGCGTACACTAAAACAGTGGAAATCGCGTGTAAAGGTGGGTGAAAAAAAGATTTGGCATGCATTGAAATAGCCTAAAGAAATGCCATTTTATGTCACGAGGCAATAAAAGATTCGCCAAAGTGGCTATTACTGAAGACTTTCACTTTTTCGATAAAGTCCTCTGTTGTGACTTGTGACATAATTATTAAATATGATTATATAGATTTAACTATGACTTTAATCCATTTGAGAGATTATTGATATTAACATATTTTGTGTTTAAATTGTGAATGATACTTTTATAAACATGATAATTCCAAACATATTATTCAGGTAAAATAAACGCAATAAAAATGTACAAAAACCTTTCATAAATACAAGGCAAAAATTCACACAATACTATTTGTACATAAACTAATATGATGAACTATAATTATTAATTAACAAGGCAGGCTACAAAAATTTTGGTCATGATTTCAAATCCCAGTCAAGTAAAAAAATGATTTGATCGGTTATTACGACTGGGAGATCGGGAATTATATTGATTAAATCCCGATCGATCATCTTGATCCAGGTTTACTCTGATTTCCTGGATTGTAAGTACAGTACAGTATTTAACTGTGAAGTATTATCAAACAGGCGTCAAATTTTTAAAAAATCTTCTTAAAATTATAGTTATTTTTCCCAAAAGAAAAGATACTTAATTTAGTATATAAACGACTGTCGCCTCCTCGATGGTGAAAAATATTTATAATTTCAAATTTGTGTAATGTGTAAGAGAATACACAATAATCACGCTTTTCTCCCTGTCTTTTCTGTATGAATGTTAAAATATTCAAACGATGGCGTCTACAGAAAGTTAATTAATTAACTTTATCGCATTTTTGGCGGATGTGCTCGAGACCCCGAATAGTCGATGTCGTAACGAAGCAGTGGTATGAAATTTTCAAAGCTTAATTTTCAGCTGAGCTCTGAAGTGAAGTACAGCCTCGAAAATTGTAGGCGCGTGGTGTCCATGAAAGCCTCCCTCCGCTCCTGATATATTTATGAAAGTTGAAAAAATACGTGACGGCAAATTTCCTAGCGAAAGGGTGCATGTCAGGGGTACTCAACTTTTTACTCACAGGACCCATTCAATTTTACCAACCCGGCTATTATAATTATACACTTTTTTTCCTTCGCACCAATTAACGTCCGCTATATTTTCGGCATCTGGCAACGATGGAGGCCCGTTGATTTATTAAAATTTAATCGCAATTTTACGCGAATCTAGAACGGACATTATTTATGTCTAATTAATCTCGAAAAATAATATTTTATACGTGATTTTTTTTTGAAACCCTTTTACGGTAAACTGTTCAGTCTCTGTCAGTCAATCTTTAAAATATAAAACATTTCCATATTGATACCATTTCAATATCAACTTCGATTAGGTAACAAGATTTATATACTCTGTACACCTAAGACTATTTCCAAAGATCAATCATTGTAAAAACTTATGCATATATAAAGAAATTGTAATATATATTGTATATAATAACTCCTAATTATTAAAAATAGATGCCTCAAAAACTATATAACATTATAGTTAGTAACGAAACTTAAAATACTCAAATGACCCTATTCAATATGCTTAATACTCATAAAATAAAAGAAATTTGAAGTAACCAATGAATTAACCACATTTACTTCTTATTTAGGTTAATGCCAATTTGCTTATTAGTTGTGTTAAACTAATCTTATATTTAATTAAAAAAATATCCAATTTGAAAATATATACTCATATTATTTTATAAAAACAATGACTTTGTGCTAATTATGGAAATTTTTCCATAAAATCCATTGAAAGTAATTTAGGTGTTAATTTAATCAATTTACCCCAAAAATGTGGCAACTTGCATTATTCGTAGTTTATGTTTAATAAATTTATTATTTCGATAAAAAATTTGGTCCTAAATTTAAAAGTTAGTGCAATTTAATTATATTACTTCTACGAATAATAAAAAGTGAAAATAATCAAAATCGGGACTAAATAAAAGCATTTATTGGCTTAATGAAATGAATAATTAAGTAGAGGGCAATTAAATGGACCTCCCCTTGCCAACGAGGTCAATATTAAAAAATCTGTATTCTTTATTTTTTATTTAAATGATTTTGAAATTTTTATATTTAGGGTTTAATATGATTTTCGGTATTTTTGTTGCCATGTGATCTTACTAAAACTTACAAATATGTATATGTATATATGAACACGCCTAAGAGTATTTCAAACGAGCTTATTAATTTAAACAATTTTCTACTAGTCTTATAAAATTGAGATTGTCAATCTTATCACCTGGTCCTAAGCTTTATTTACATACTCACAATTTAAAATAAAGTAAGTAATTGGTAAATTATGTCAAGGGTAAGAGTGTGAACAGATTCACTTCATTAAACTACGTAATGGATGTCCGTAGTTGTAAGTACCACTTTACTAGAGCGTCACTTTAATTATATTACAAACACACATTACTTCACTACCTGTTGGCCTAAAAGCAATTTCTGGACCCTAATGAATGTCAAAACTGCATTCACCATTAATTGAATGCTTAATGGTTCGGTTTGGAAAGCCTCCAGTTCAGTGCTTAGTACTTTTTGCTAGGAAAACCATTCCTGAACAGAACTGACAAAGCAAATGTATGTACATTCAAAGTTTAATAATAAACATATTTTCATTCTATAAATAAAACAGTGTAAATGTTTGTAATTTAAATAAGTGGTGAGAAGGCTCCTAAATTAATTGTTCCAGGTACTAAAGGATGTACTTTTCTTTGTGGAGGAATCAAGGACTTAACTTTATAATCCACTCTCTTTGGAAATTTATAACTCTCTCTTAATCAGAATTTGAACCTCTTTGAGGGTTCCGAGTCGTTAAAATACGAGTTGTGGAAACTTGAACATCCCTGCAGGGTTTAGAATCGCAACCCTCGTGAGGCGAACTATTTGAACGAATAAAAGGTTGACGAGAAAATTTTCCAATGCAAATGACAGAAATTCCAAGGTGTAACTTCTGTGTCTAGCACACGTGGTGACTTTTCAATTTACTAATATCTACCTTTATAAAATTCCAGCCATGAAATGGAAATTTGTAAAGTCAGTAAACAGGAGTCATTTATTGAAAATGAAAAAATCAAGTGCTACTTCAATTAACAATAATAATTTTTCTAAGGTCTTTTAACAACGACTATCTAACTGAGCCTATTTGAAAGATCTGAGTGAAATAAATTTTGTCACTTATATATTTTTAAATTTATTTACATTTCTATCCCTCATTACAGTTAGAACAAATTTTTAAACAAAAATAATTAACATATATAGCCGCGAGGAGCTTTTTAGAAAGAGTTTTTTAAACACAACTTTGTGTTGATTGTCTGTCGGTGATCTTAAAGTCACCGAATTAAAAATCACCTCAGTATTTACCTTGCAATACAGGAAAATTAGAGTAAACTTGGATCAAGACGACCGATCGCGATTTTATTAATATTATACCCGATATCTCAGTCGTAATAACCGATCAAATTATTTAAAAAAATTTGAGTTGAGTGGGATTTTTACCCATAACCACAGTATGATATTACTATGGTAAATTACCTGCATGCTGTAATTTTCAAAGAAAGTATTTTTTTTAAATAAACGACTATCCTCTAAATTTATTATTGCATTATAAAATAAAGATATATGTATCCATAATTCATGGCGCAAATCCATTTTAATAACACATAAAAGAAGGCGCATCTTGGTTAGTATTATACGAGTATGATAATGGTGAAGGAGGCAGCAGGTCGTAATCCTCGATAATTCGGCCATTAGGCACTTCTTGTTTGCATTAAGGTGAAAGGATTTAAAAATGGGCCAGGTGAGATAGAAATACCATTATTAGATGGGTGCATGCTCACCTTTTATATAGAATTTTGAGTCTAATAAGCCCGCATTACTTACCCACAACTGCCAACTTCGCCAATAGCGACACTTGAAAAATTACCACACTTATGCGAGTGCAGGAAAATTAAATAGCAATTCAGAACTAGTGCTGTGCAAGTCTCACTGCCAAAAGAGAACATAGTTTAGGCACTTTCGGGATTCTTACTTCCCCGGGCATAACTTTTTCCATGAAGGAAACCACGTACTCCTATACGATATTACACCACATCATTGGAGCGTTAAACCTGGTCAAAGCTTATTTATTCATAGGAAAATATCAAAGGTCCCAACGCAGATCTATAATTAAATATTTTTTTTACAAAATTACCAATCAAAGCCGTATGTAGAAAGTAGATTAGCCTCTGAATAATGTTCGACGCCTATTCATCAAACATAAAAAGCAAAGCTTATGTATCTTACAAAATATTTTAGTATTGGAAATATTAAAATATTAATATGCGATAACGCGCCATCTACTACTGCGTATTTGACAGAAACAGCTGATTTCAGTATGGCGGGCCATACTCGATTCCATCGCCACAAAAGATTTTTTAAATAATAAAAATAATAAAATCTTTTTAATATTTATTTTTGTGATCAATTTGTGACCCTAAAAATATTCTTAGTTAGTTCTAGTACACCTTGTATATACTTAACAGTTCTATTCTTTTTTAATTTAATACACTTATAATATATATATATATATATATATATACAT
>JAGTTH010003545.1:0-80377 GCA_022606485.1 Agraylea sexmaculata | reverse complement strand
GTGGTGCAAATGTTGGTAGAAATGCACATGAGTGTGACTTACAGACTGGAAAAATAAAGTGGACGATGAACATTTATAAACAACGTAATCAGCCTGGTGTGAAACTACAGTCTGGAAAAGATGTACATAACATATTTGTACCTACACATATTCAATTACTTAGTTTATATTCATTTACATGTTTATTTAATATTGTTTTTATTTGTTACGTAATGAAAAAAATCCTTTTAAATTTATAAATAATGAATAAAGATATGAAGTGATGTAAGAGGAGAGACTATAGCAAAATGGAGGCAGCATTATGATTGAAAAAAAATGGCCAGTTTAATGCCAAACCGAATCATGTTATTGTTGTTTGTATCCATATTTATTATCATAGTTACAAAATGATTGGTATTTTTTGATAGATAAGTTTGAGCCATAATATAAATAACAGTAGTAATAACAAAATGAACATGTTTTATTTTCATTGACTTCAAAATAGATGACCTTCACAGTGTTACTTTATTAAAACTGATTTATATTATTATTGAAAAATATACCCTGTAACAAGTGTTTTAAATACTAATGAGTTTGAGGCAGATTGTACGTGACTTTCCAGTATTTTATTTTTATATACCGTCCAAAGTTATCCGATATGGTCGCAATGTTTTCAGGGCAGAGAATCTTTTGTGAGGAAATGAAAGAGGAGAAGTTCTTTAGTAAATCAACGGAGCGTGATGGTAACGTTTCAATTGCGAATAATTTAATTGGTACTGGCGTATGAAAAAGCATTAGCACATAAGATACGAGATAAATGGAAGAACATAATGCAGATAATGTTTAACCTTAGGAGTCTCTGAACTACTGACAGTTGCTCAAGGTGACCTTCATCAATCAGCTGGTTTTGACACTTTGGTCACGTGACGTTTCGGGGTGGAATTTATTATTTGAGTATTTTGATGTAAAAACAATTAAATTATAGAATATAAATTACTACTGTCGAAGTAAAATAAAATAAAATAAATTATTTTAAACATCTACCATACATTTTATTTATTAGTGGTCTGCTAACTGATGAACTTATGTACATCAAAATTATATGCTAAATGCTTATAAAATAGGAAACAAAACTCAAACGGTGCTTAAGTAGTTGATCATAATGCTCATGCATAGACTTCATAATAGAAGTCCAAAGGAAAAAGGTCAGCTGCAGGTCATTTTTGTAGATTGTGGCTACATCGGGCTAAAAAAATTGCAAAGAAAAAATTTCTAAAGTAAACGTTCCCTCCACCGAAAAATTGATATCCTGGGTCTTTAGATTTAGTTATACTGGTACAAATTACTGCCCTATTCTAATTTAAATCGAATCCCCAATTTTGGAGTGACGAAATAAGGAAAGAAAATCAGTATTTACCAGTATATGGGCCGAGTCCCGAGTAGAGCCTTGGTACTTTACAGGATACAAAAATATTAAAAGATGCGACAGAATATGTATTTAAACAATTGTATACAACTGACAGCCAATATCTCTCTACTTCAATGATTGAACGAGTCTCAGTTCATGCATTTGAATGAATAAATTATTAAGTGGGACTTAAAAGAGTTGCTAATTAGATAAGGTAAAATAAATACATATATGAAAGCATAAAAAAAGTGTGTGGCGTAATCTTTCATTTACACATACATATAATATTGAATATTTAAAAAATTATATTTCAATTAAATATCAAAAAAACTTATATAATATGCCCAAGGTTCATACAATTGTATTTGGGAATGTGTTGGTTCCTTTAACCTCGCCTCTAACAGGTTTTAATTATACATGGATGTTAAATAAAAAACAGGTTATTTATCATAAGTTATTTTATTCCCTAGCTTTGAGTGACAATGAGATGATTTCATAGGTGAAAAACAATTTTATATATCATATTTAATATCATTCTGTAATATAATACAAAATATGAATAGCCGAATAGCATTGTTAGTTTTCAGTACAACATATTATTGAAATTCAATTTATTATTAAATAAAATCTTCACAGAAAAACGTAACAGTGCAAATATTTACATTTAGTTATTTGTTTCATTTCAAATGAAATCCAATACTTGACTACGCTTAGAAGTTGATGGGCTTTCCGAAGTAAGCCATCAGGTTGGCTTCCCGCAATGCTTCCGCACATGTCTGGAAGGATATATAATGTAAATTTAGTACATCTAAACTATTTTTTTTTAATAGATTCGAGAGAGTCAACTTACGGGATGTGCGTGACAAACTCTAGCAACATCTTCTGCAGCAGCTCCATATTCAATGGCAAGTACAGCCTCGTTGATCAGCTCTCCGGCACCCTAGTAATTTTAATACACAAAAAAATTGCATTCAGACTATGAATTTAATAAAAATAAATATTTCACTTACAGGTCCAATAATGTGTGTTCCCAAAATTCTGTCAGTTGCTTTGTCAGCCAAAACTTTGACAAAACCTTCAGTTTCACCGTTGGTTTTCGCTCTTGAGTTGGCAACGAATGGGAATTTACCAACTTTGTAAGCAATACCCTGAAAATTTAAATGAATATAGTGAAATCCGATATTATTATCATCACTCAACCAGCTTTAAGCTAACACTATTTTTATTTAACAAAAGTCATCCTTTTTATTTGTAATCAGATTTTCTTAATACATGTTATATTAAAATATGTATGTAATCAATTAATACTTACAGCTTTTTTAAGGTCTTCTTCACTTTGTCCAACCCAGCCGACTTCAGGATGAGTGTAGATTACTGAAGGAACACAGTTGTAATCAATATGAACGGGCATACCCTGTAAAATTTGTCATAATACATAATTAAAAAAACTAGTTCAATGGAATAAATTCCTAAAAAAATGGTAAATTACAGTCATTCCTTCAACGCAGACAATTCCTTCATCTTCTGCTTTGTGGGCCAACATAGGTCCGTGAATACAATCACCAATGGCATACACACTAAAATGTTATAAATAAAATGATGTTACAATTGCTGATTGATAAATAAATTATAATATTACCCATTGACGATAGTTTGGAAATGTTCATTTACGGGGATGCGACCTCGAGCGTCGGTGATGATGCCGACTTTGTCTAAACCTAAATCTTTAGTATAAGGCCTCCTTCCGACACATACAAGCAGAACATCACAGGCAAGCTACAAATAAGTCAAATTTTCAATTAACAAAGATTAATTCAGAGTACTTTGTATACATATGTTTTTAATTTACCGTATCTTTCTTTCCATCCTTAACAGTTTCAATTTCTACATTAATTGTGTCACCTTGTTTTGATGCTCCCGTCACTTTAGTGCCTAATTTGAATTCAAGTCCTTGTTTTGTCAGAATCTTTTGGAAAGATTTGGCAACTTCCATATCAATACCGACACCTAACAAAAAAAATATATATATATTTAACTTTCTGTATAAATGTGTATTTGTATTTGTGATAATAAATGTCCCCTTCTGAGAATAAAAATTTCAGATATGTCCAGAAAAATTCAATATTACTTAATAGAAAATGACACTAGTAAAAAATATTTTCTTTTTAAAATTGTATCACACTACTTGAAACATTTTTACGAACTTTGCGCAAGATTAGATAAGGATTTTTTTGAATGGTAAAAATATTAAATAATTCTCTATTTAAATGTGAAAAAAAAACTGTTTTTAATTAAAGTGTGACGTTTAAATATTGAGTAGCATTGAAAGGTCAACAGGCGGGGTATCAAGCAGACATCATTTTAAAACAATGTACCATTTTGATTGACATATTAATTCAAATAAGTACCTCCAATGGAATCTAAAAATTCAATAGCTGTAACTTTTGCTCCTAATCTTTTCCAAACAGAACCGAGTTCCAACCCGATGACACCAGCTCCGATTACAATCAAATGTTCGGGAACCTTCTTCAAGCTTAAAGCACCAGTTGAAGATACAATAGTCTCTTCATCAACCTAAATGTTTAAATAATTGGTAAAAATTTTGACATCCACTTATAGCAATAAATAACTTACGGGAATGCCTGGGAAGGGAGTGACTTCAGATCCAGTAGCGATCAAAATGTTCTTTGTATTTACGGTTTCAACAGAGCCATCACTTTTGGTTACATTAACTTGTCCGGGAGCAATAATTTCACCATGTCCATTTAATGAGGTAATCTAAAATTATGATTTATTAAATAATGAAAAGGGTATTAATGGTAATTATGAACAGTACCTTGTTCTTCTTAAAGAGTTGTACGATTCCACCGGTGAGGGCTTTGACTACATTGGATTTAACACTCATCATTTTATCGAGGTCGAGAGAAACATCCGAGACATTGATGCCTCTCTCTTTAAGATCTCCGCCATGTGCCATGTGATAATAGTGAGAGTTATTTAAGAGGGCTTTGGATGGGATGCAACCGACGTTCAGGCATGTTCCGCCGAGAGTTGGGTCTTTCTCGACTGCAACTACCTAAAATTGGATTAAAATGTTATTTGTATCGAGGATTCTTTAAATGAAGAGTTTTTACCTTCATGCCCAACTGAGCTGCCTTAATGGCGGCAACATAGCCTCCGGGGCCGGTACCGATGACCACCAAATCAGCATCGTGGGATGCAGAAAAATGTCTGGCTCCCAAAATACCAGCTCTCTGAATAAAATAAAACAAGATCGTTTGAAATAGTGCAATTTATAAAATGTAAACATATTGCTAAAGATAATTTGTATATTGATTGAAAAGAAACATTCCCTATTTCTGGCCTCAATAGGCTTATTTGATATTTCTTCAGTACAGTAAGAGTAAGAATAACAACAAATATAGATTTTAGAAGTATATATTTAAGATTGAAACTAAAATCGTATGGAATGTAACTATATACAGAAGGGGCGGGGCCTAGAAAACAGAAACAGCGGCTAGTTGCATAACACTTTGGGTTGGGAACTGGTGGGGCGTGCAGGGGGAGGGGCGGGGCGCGGGCAGGGGGCGGCGGAGGAGTACGGGGGCGTGGTCTAGTAGTACTGTTGGAATTACCACAGATGGCACTCTGCACACACTGAGGACTCTGCTGGCCATCGCGGTGCCGTACAAACTGTCACTGTCACTACCGCACGACTATTTTCTGCTACTTGAAAGCATACATACTCACCTTACCTGAAATCCGTGAGACGCCTTTATCTATTCTATTTCTTCATGATTTATTCAATGCTTTTGATTATTGTTTGTCATTCAGAATTTCCCTCATTTCTATAAATATTTGAAAAAATTGTATATTACATAAAAAAAAATTGTTATAGATAATCAGATCTGTAATGAATGTGCTGAAAGTGCTAAATAATGCAATTTAAAACTGTAAATATATTTACTTGTATTTGTATATACATACATGCAGATGTTGTGATTGTCACACTTGTGCTTGTCATCAGTCATTGTGTGGTTATAATAATAATCGTATCCAAATATTCCAGCATCTACCGGTGTTTAGACGAAGAGATCATTGAATCAATTACTGTCGGTTAGTTTTATTTTCATCCCTACATTTTTCTCGTTTACTATCAATTTATTTCGATTCATTATTGATTGGATGTTCAATGAACGCAGATTTTGTATATTTTTTTTGCATGTGTGCTTAAGTTTGAAACGAACACTTCTGTTGATTGTCATTAATGTTTAAGTATAATTTATTTCACTCTTCATATTAATTAGATGATAATACTTTAATAAAATATAATTGATAGACGTTGACTTGACAAATTTTAATATTTTTAGATGGACTAAAATATACAGTGGAATGGAACTACCCGACTTAATCAATAACTTGTCCACTGTCGATCAAGGGAAAAGCAGACACGTATTCAAAGTGTGCGCTGCTGATATAAATGATGTGCACACTGATTTAGTTTGGGGAGACTTTGACAATTGTACATTGCTCATTTTGACACAATTTAAAAAGATCAACTCTCTTATTAAGGTTGATAAAAGTGACTTGACAGTTCCTCTCTGTAGTAAGGAGTCCGTCTACGATATTAAATTTCTCCTTGGCGCCGGTAATTTGAATGATGAATTGGTTGCCAGATTTATGGTAGAAAATTTAAAAATTAATAAGAGTTTCTACCTGTTTTCCTGTTTGAAAGATTACAGCGTTGATACACTGAAAGCTTTGAAAGATATCTGTCTGGATAATTTTAATATATAATGGCTGCAACATTAAAAAATTCCAAATGTCTCTTCGGCCAGTTAATTATCGGCCCTCCGGGCTCAGGAAAAACTACCTACTGTTGGAAAATGGCTGAATATCTTAAACAAATTGAAAGAAGTGTAATCCTTGTTAATTTAGATCCGGCAAATGATATTTTGCCATACAAACCAGACATAGACATCCGATCTTTAATAAATCTCCAAGATGTAATGGAAAAATTTGCTTTGGGTCCAAACGCTGCCCTTATTTATTGTATGGAGTATTTAGAAACAAATTTCGAATGGTTGTCTGATCAGATTTTAAGCAAGGGAGAAAAACAATATTTCTTATTCGATATACCCGGCCAAGTAGAGTTATACAGTCATCATTCTAGTCTTGGCAAGATATTCACCATGATTCAGACTAAAGGCGAGATAAACGTTTGCACAATCCACCTTGTAGACTCGCATCATTGTTCAGATGCGGGCAAGTTCATATCGGCCTTGATGGTTTCACTGTGTGCAATGTTGCGCATCGGACTCCCGCATTTAAATATTTTGAGCAAAGTGGACCTGTTGAGAAAGCATGCTGATAAACTGAAATTCGGAATTGACTATTACAGTGAAGTTTTAGATTTAGATTATCTGTTGGAGACATTGGATCAGGATTCATTCACTTCCAAATATAAAAAACTGAATTCTGCCCTCACAGCCATAGTTGAAGACTATAGTCTCGTTTCGTTTGTATTTCTCGATGTGTTCAATGAAGCAAGTCTTGTCAACATTAAAAATCTAGCAGACAGAGCTAACGGTTATGGATTTAAAACTGATGAAAAGACTAGCATTAATTCAATGTTATCATGTGCTATTGGCATGGGTAAAAATGGTGATGCACTTTTTGATTTGTAATTTTAATTGTATTTTGTAATTTGATAATAAACACTTTTTTTTGAAAACCATAGTCTTTTTCTTCATTCATTAGAATGAAAATACTTAACACCATTATCCTGTTTGACTTTGAAATCGACATGCGCTTATGCTTATAACCAAGTAACTATCTGCAATCAAATCAAATTTTGTGATGATTGTTAAAAAAGCGGATCCATTGGTTACAAATTATGTACCAATTTTGACAACAAATAATTTCAACCATACTTATTTTCATTTATTATTGAGAGTCTCCACTGTATTGAAATAAAAAAGTCAATTTAATTGTGAGCCATATAATCCCAATTGTAAATAGTAATTTTATTTATACGGATATTATCATTGAAATTAAGAATCATATTCCACAAAAAAATGCATAGCACTAGCGAGTAGTTTAAAAAATAAATGCTTAGATTTTATAGTTCAAATTATAATCCCTCAAGGATGTCTGTTTTCACTTAACATATTTATTTAAAAACAGTGTTTCAGGATTAAATATTGTTTTGTTATTTGGAGTTTGAAAACAATCCATTGTATATTGTAATACAATCTATTTTAATTAATTTAAAAAAAATGTCTATTGTCCTCAGATACTTAACAATGGATGCAAACAATTTGAATAAAGAAATGAAAGACCTTCTTCAAGAGGAGGCATTTTTAGATAAAGAAATTGCTATTCACGTGGCGAATGGGAATGAGAAGCAGCTTCTTCACGAATATAACGACATAAAGGACGCTGCGCAAGTAGTGATGGGAGCCTTGGCAGACATTGAGAGAGTGACACTTCTCGAAATGCATAAAAGATTCGGCATGGAGCCAATAAATAAAACATTTTAATGAGATACATTTTGTATTTTATTTTATTGAAGACAATTACAACTCTTACAATTTACAATCATCCAAATATCGACTGCTATACTCGACAGTGTGGCGTACATAATGTATAAATATTAAATGCAATAATTACTGTACTGTATGCAATATATATTTGAGTTGACATTGTGAATGCTACTTTACTTTGAACAATTAGTGTGAGTTTACAAATGACAAACAATCTAAAGTACGGAATATTATTAGTATTAGCAACAGAACTAAATATCCCGGAATCATTTAATATATATGTAGACATATTTTTGTGTTAATAGTTTTCTAGAAGCTATATTAACTTGATAAATGATTAAACATATGTGTTTCCATCATACTATTGAAGAAATGTCCTCGCAGAATCCGCATTGAAACAAAGTGCGAGCGGGACCGAAACACTAGCATAAATGATAAGATAGGAAAAATGCAGAATTAACAATCATTGACTATCCAAAGTCCTAAAAGTCGAATGAACATTGCTGTGAAGTGAAGAACACTTCACATAAACATCTATAATTACACCCCACAGTTTAAATGCACAATTTCCTGAAAACACTGCATAGATTTGTAATTTATTGTTACTGTTTGGGAAGAATATCAAGTTCTAAGGCTACAATGTATAATATAATATTTTTTATTTAATATACCGTGTTAAGCAAGCAACAATAATTAAGAATAAGTTTTTTTTTAATGAATTTGGAGCGAGGCTACCTCGCGACAATATCATTCGATAAGCAAAATTTCAATCAGAAATATGTTATTTCCGAATTGCATTTCTGTTAAAGTAGTCATGTAAGATTTTGAATGTTATCAAAGTGACATAATCAGTTTACTTTTGTGTCTACACGGCGTGTTTGCTGCAAAATCACATGATTTCGCACTTGGAATGCTTTCATATTTAAATGAAAAAGAATAGCAATCTTTCAGTTTCTGCCGTGTGTAAGTTTTATCAAGTGTGTATATTTGGTTTGTGAAACTTTTACTTTTATTATAAGTAAATTGTAATTGAGTTTCTTTGTCGTTACAGAGTTGGTTGGTTGGTAGTCGATGTTTGAACTACTTGTATATTTAAATATATAATACATATATCAGATTTTGTGTACCAATAAACTACAATCTCCCAAAATAATGTTCATTCGTATATATATAAAAATCATAGTAAGGCAGTGTAAATAAGACACAAATAGCCCAAAACTATACAAAGCAAGCTTACAATTTATCAAAAATTATTAACAAATTATATAGCACGAGCCGATCACATTTTTTCATTAAGACACTGTTTTAAACAGTCCACTACACAACCGATCTAGAACAATCATCGATCAGTCGGTTTATTGATACATTAAAATCACCTTATCATTATATATTGATCACTTCAGGGTAAATACATACTTAATTTAGGTATAACAATATATAACAAATATACAAAAATACAATCTTGCCACGCGGGCCGTTTGCCGACAGCGGGTGAGAGAAATTATGACGAATAATACTAGAGTATCTAATAAAATAGCACCTATTAAACTACACTTTGAGAAATTCACCCGGCGGTTCGGCCGCACGGCAACAATCTGAACAAGTCTTATAACATACCGACTTAGATAATCCACAATACATACCGGGCATATTGGTAATTATTGTATAATTAACACGAGAGAAAGTGTGACAAAGGCACTAATTATATACTGAAATAAATGGTAACTATAAAACACCCGCAAGTACACACTCAATCATACAGCGGATAAATATTCAGTACCGACATTATATACTTTTACCAATACACCCAGAATCACATGGTCGAATAAAAAGGATTAACCGAAAATGTAAATAATTTTTATAATATAAAATAAATTTTAATGTTGATATTGCCTAAATATAATATATAGATGAAAGCCAATACAAGTATGATGATAAAGACAGAGCCAGATGATATCGAAGAGTATGTTGTAAAAAGACAAACATAATAATGGACAAGACAATAATACCCTGTCATGAAGCTTCTATACAGTCAGTTAATTATATTCTCAAATGCCGCAAATGCGCACACAATTGATATTAAATACAGCCTTTTATGTTTATAAACATGGTGCGTGTGCCAAAGTTTCACTTTGTGTACAATCAACAACATAATAATGTAAAACGAATGACTCATTATTTAAAATCGACTACAATTATCCATTAAATAGTATCTTAACATTTCTAAAAAATAGAAATATACTCTATATTTATATCATGTATCACTATCTGTCACAGATATCTTCTCTGACCATTGTGCAAAATATAATTTGCACATGCATTCTATGCAGAAACATTTCAAACATTCCATGTCACAATAGGGATTTTATAGTCTTCATTCTTGAGTTCAATTTATACAATCAGCTCAGCAGAAATTGATCAGTCTATCATTTATTAATTAATAAATTAAAATAGTAAGAGATAAAAATAATAACGATAATAGAAACTAAATAAAAAGTAACTGAAGTGGTTCCTTTGAGAGTCTTGTTCGGTTAGTCGTGTGGGTGAGTATCACTTTGGCCATTGTGCTCTCTCTTGATTGTGGCGTCGCAACCGTTCATTCCGGATGCAATAACCGGAAACTGTAAACATATATTAAATTAATAATAAACTCTTATTGAAACTATAATTTCAAACGTACGTTGCTTTTGATTCCATTTGTCGAATTCCCATTGAGCACACCGTTGCTTTCTATCAGTTTCAGATCATCAGTTTTGGCAGGAGAGTCAGTCTTTTGAGTAATTTTCTTCTTACCTTTAAGCGCATTTTTTTTCACAGTCTTACCGAGTCTATTGTGAGATTTGGATTGTCCGTTGGCATTATCTAACATGGAATCCGACTCTGGATTATCAGACGCAGTGTCGTTACCTTGGCAAATATCAGTTGTAGAATCCACAACCGCTTCATTCGAGGCAATAGTTTCACTAGAGCTGTTTTTTACACCTTCACCATTCACAGTTTTCCTATGAAAACAAATTAAATCAATAATTTTTTTGTAAGTTAAACCAAAAAATATTACTTACCCATTCATATGAGGTGTGTTTTTATTTGATGTTTGGTGATCATTTCGTTTACGAGCCGTGATACGTGTTGGTCTGTGTCTAGTTTTGCGAGTGATTCCACGATTTGGAACAGCGCCATTCCTACCTCGATTAAAAGCTCTATTTCCACGGCCAGCATGAAAATTGTTCGATCCACGAGGAGGGGACGTATATCTTACATAATTCACCTGAAAAAAAAACATAAATATGTATTTGTAGGAACATACATATTAGAATGTATTTGTTATAGGATTAGTTATTTACCTGTGAAGCATTAAATCTAGCAGGTGGATTGGCACGAGAATAGTTGGGGCCCCAATGTCCAACTACCACACCGGCAATCTCTAATTGACCTCTTTCATTGGTTCGGTGGGATGACGCACCTAATCCAACACGAGTCCTGGATCCACTTTGGAGGTTCAGAACATTGGGTGGAGGATAAACATTGAACATTCCTAAAATAAGACATCTTTTATAATTTCGTATTATAATAATAATTGTAATAATCTGCATACCTTGTGATAACTGTGCAAATGAAGGCATAGGGAATTCAACATTTAAATCTTCAAGAATAGCCATTCTCATGTGCTCGACCTATCATAAAAAAAGCAAACCAACTATACAACTATTTTTTTTCAGTTTAGATAAAAATAAAGACTATAATGCATGTAATTAAACAATCACAATTTACGTTAAAGATTGTAACCAGAAGAAAATGAAAAAGTACAAACCTTAAAGGCAATTTCAACCTGATTGTCACAGAGCTGTAAAAGATTCTTTATTGTATGGGCTTGTGCCAATTTTTGCTGGAATAATTTTCCATCAAAGAATGTCCAAGGAGAAACGACTAAAAGAGGAATCGGTGCTCCACAAGCATCATTTGCAAGAAGTGCATTTTCAACACCGGCCATTAATAATGCTCCCAATTGAACTCCCCGACTACTCACACTTGAAAGCTGAAAGTGAAATAATAACAAGAGTGATATATTTTCATATAATAAATTTAAAATGTCAATACACTTACGGTCATTTCTTGTAAGTGGAGAGGATTTCTGAGATCGCTAGCAAAAGCTGTTGCAATAAAAGCATCCAATTCATGTCTGCGAATATAAAGTGGTGAAGTGGCCATGATGTATCTACAACAGGAACAAATGGAAAAGATCAGGAAAGAAATTTAAAAATACAAAACCAAAGTCAAAACAGTGTCAAACCTTAGGACACAAGCCAATATTAATAAATGTTGAGGTACGTAACAAGTGTCCAACATGATTGGAATATCGGACCTCATACACGATAGGAAAGCTCGAAGTCGTCGACCTTTATCATCTTGAGCAGTTCTGTGATTGAAATTAGACAGTAATGTTAAGTTAGATTATAGCCAGTGATTATAATAATTAAATTAATCCAGCTCACCCAAACCATAGACGCTTCACAGTGGGGACCGGCCAGTCCAACATTACAGCTGGCACCATCTCAGGAGTTTTACCAGGATTCTGACGAGTGTAAATCCATTCAGCAACTGTCACATTATAAATAGTCTTTTCACCTTCTATAAAAATAAAAATAATAAAAAATCTCATCATTATAGGAGAATTAAATTTTGATTTAACCTTTTTGAGCATGTTTGGCCATAAACGCATGATGATGTAAATTGAATAGAATAGCATATACATTTTGACGTATTGGTCTATAAAGGTGATGAATTGAAGGAAAATCCCTGTGATTTTCATCCTCGAGCAGAACAGGTAAGGCAATTTGACGATAACTGATTATCGTAAGCAGGGATGGAGACATGAGACCCTTTATATGGCGTTCAGAGCATGTACGTAATACTTCAGCAGGTATAGCTGGTGTAACAGTCTTAATATTCTAAAATAGATAATAAATAATCAATCATATATTATGAATGTATATTAATTAAAATAAAATACCTCTTTTGCATTTTGTTTGATAATACCGTTTGTGTCATTTTCATTAGTCTTTGAATTTTTTTTCTTAGTATCAGAACTCATATTTTCTTGGCTCCAAGTAACATCTTCATTATTTTCTAAACCTTTGAGCTAAAATATTTTTAATTTATTAATACATTCAACGGAGAGTATTATTTTGAAAAATTACTTGATTCTCATGGGATTCAGATGTTGGTTTGTCATTATCTTTTGCTTGAATGGCGATGATAGCTTTCCTGGATTTAATCTTACGTGCTATATTTAAAACAAAAAATTTCTTAACATTGACAAAAAAAGACATTGTGAGAGGTGCAAAAATTCATAGAAATGATATAAATGGAGCTCCAGAGTTAATGATTCATATAAAATTGTATTATCTTCCATAATCTTTACGTTAAAATTCTAGTGCAAACTGAATGGAATTGTTATGAAATTAAACTTTGTTAAAACTTCATTGCACTCTATGAAAACCTCTTGTAATTAAATATAAATGTAGGTTTACCAGTTGATGTTTTATTTTTCAAATATCCGTCTTTTGTTCCGTTTATGTAGTATTGCACAGATTGTTTAAACAGCATACAGCGGACGTCGTTTACCTCTCCAAAAACATCAGTGCATATGTTATCAAGATCAGTATTTGATAAATTTTGAACATATGTGCACAAGCTATGCACTAAAGTATCTCCAGTAAGCTAAAAATATAATTTGATATAAAGCAAAAGTACAAATTAGTAAAGTAGCATAGTTCCAGAATTTTTTTATTTGAATTTAATATAAGATTTCAAATTCCATAAATACCTTTTTTTGGTCAGTGCTTAAGCGATTGTGAAACTCAGTTAAGTGTTGTTCTGTTAGTATTGTATTTCCCAAGAGAGCGGCCATTATACATATTCTATCTTGCGGGATATTCAATGTTTTGCTAAGGTAGGGCACCATATATTCTTTAGTTTCTAAAGATTGCTAAAAAGAAATAAAAATCAATTTAATATTAAATAAATTTAAAGTTTTTATATAAATGCATAATGCATACTCTATAAGTAAGTTTGAGTTGAGAGCTGCTGAAATATCGAGGCGGTTGAAAAGCTAGATATTCTCCAGAGCAACCGACTAGTCCATTGAATCCTCGTTCTCGGCAGAGTCCAACGACTTCTAGGTGATGGTCATCAGAAGTCACCATCTGAGAAATCACGAAAAATTATAATGTGATTTAAGAATTTATTAATTATTCAAAATATGGATACAAACAATGGGTATTCCCATTTGTTGGAGGGCGGAACGAAGGCACGAGTGTAGTCCGACAGGTGGAACCCACCATACTTTTGGAGGAGGAGTTCCTTTCAATGCAATATGGCGTAGAACCTAAAAAAATAAATATAAATATAATCAAAAACTATTTGATATAAATATTTTTGCAGTATGGTGATGACAAAAAACGTACGCTATTAATTTTTTGACGGTTAATCACTTGTTGCTGTAACCATTGGGCCGGTGGTGCGAGAGAATCATTTGTAAAGGTGGGAGGAGGATGAGCCCCGTTGAAACAGATGCATAAGGATACCCTGTGATCGATTAAAGCACTATTTAAAGTCGATAAGAATTGAACACATCTTGCCCATTGACCTCCGCATGCCCAATCTAAAAAGAAAACATTATTAAAGAAATGTACATATACTACATATTCGTTATATTAAAAAGTGAGAAATTGTTTATCATATATTGTATACAAATGCGAAAAATGTTATTTATTAAATAATCTCCAGATTTAGACATACATTTTGTCTTTTATATAAGAAGATTTTCTATAAAGTCTCTAGTCAATTGTGTAATATGTTATTATTTAATTATTCCTTATGAATTTCAAATTGGCAACAGTTGTAGTCAATCTGAGAATAGTTTGAATAAACTCAAGTGCACAAGGTGGGATTTTTAATAACATTTGCACTGTTATCTCAGGAGATTATGTAAAATAGTATTTTATTTACCATTTGTATAGAGCAAATAAAAAAACGCATATTTGTTTAATACTTAAATAAAAAGCAAAGTATTATAATACCTGAAAAATATCCACCATATAGGCGATCCAAACATCCTTCGGCATCAAGGACCAGCCTCAGTCCATTGTTACTGTGTCCGATACGGAAGAGGTCAACATTTTCACCTTCCGCTTCCAACAAAGTTTGTAAATCTTGAATACCCATGATATTGTTTTACTGTGTAAGTTTGAATAGTATAAATAGAATCTGTAAATGATATAAATATTATTTTATAATTATTATGGGATATTTTTATTTTTGGAATGGGTAAAGACTTGATTGCGCAAATGTTCAAAAGTTGGTTTGAATGGTCGAGCACCTGGACTGTGGACTCGGCCACTTGGGGACCAGCTGTGACTACCAGACTAATAGGGACTTTGGGGATTACAGGCACTTCGGGGCGGGGCTTACAGGCGTGCTTACAGGAAGAACACAGCAAAGGGCGGCCGGTGCAGGCACAGTGCAGGACGGTGCACGACTACAACATGTCTGCTGCCTGCCGCTGATGATGCCGTAGCAGTGGTTACAGTTTACAGGTTACAGGTTACAGGTTACAGACTAGACACTACAGACTACAGGTTACAGGCTACAGACTACAGACTAGACAGACTTGTCTTCAGCGAGAGCTGCAACGGTGTTGACCACCACTGCACTTCCTGTACTGCAATCAACTGCACTCTACTATCACAAATCATTTACCATTTATCGATAACGAATATCTCCTACTAGTTCTATTACAAATAATCATTATTTATATTGATAACTGGTCTTCAATTTATATTAGTTCGAGTTATTCTATTGAAAAATTAAAAAGAAGATTATTGTGCAATTTTTCATATTACTATGCAACAAACGTATACGATCGAAATAAAAGAAACTTATGAATATTTCAAATCAACAGCATTTCAAGAATATGCGAATAAATGTAAACAAAATCGTTAAACCGATTTTCTATTGATGTTTATGAGTTTTTCTATATTTTCTACTGGTTAAAAACAAAAGTGTTAACTAAAAGAAAGTATAAATGAAAAAAAAGTATGTATGTATAAATAACATTAAAGTTTTTGACGTTTGGTCGGCAATGCAAAAATGAGTTCGATAGAATTGGACAGCAGCATCAAGCAGGCGCTCAAGTACTTCCACAGCAACAGCGGAGAATCTGCAGAACAAGTCAGGACTGTTGTTGATGAAGTCATCAGGCAAGCTTATGGAACCACCAAGACTTTGGGGCTCTTGTTGCCTCACAAGTATCTGGAAGACGAGAGGAACGAGAGGCAGGACAACTATAGGAAGGGGCGGCAGAAGGGGGACAGGGCGGGAGCAGGGGGCGGCAAGGCGGGGGCGGCGGGGGCGGCGGGGACAGGGGCGGCCAGGGGGCAGGACGATGAGGGGGCGGTCATGGATGGACAGCTGAGTCTGGAGCTGCTGCAGGAGGACCTGACTTGTGCTGTGTGCCGACAGATGTCAGTGCAGGCGGGGAACAGGCTGGTGGAGTGTGAAGGCTGCCATGCTTTGTATCATCAGGTATTCTATTCATTTATTGGTCAACATTAAAACTATAATTTAACTCAACAGTTTTCTCATTCCTATATTATTACTGTTTCTAGGATTGCCATACTCCTGTCATTACAGACAGTCAGATGAGTACAGAATGGAGCTGCTCCTCTTGTCAGATGGCCACGCACTCGTTTACAATGAGCAATATACAGCCTGCCAAACCGTCACTTCCAGTAATGCATTCCAATATTATGAAATCACCTGGGAAACAGCCGATCCCAATCAATGCACCAATGAAAATTCCAATACCTATGAACCCTTCATCTAAAGTTGTAACGCCGAATATAAACATAATTTCGGCTGATAAACGACTGCAAATAATGAAAAAGAAAGCTGCTCGCCAACAAGAAAATAAAAGAAAGCATCCTAAATGATTATTAAATTCAGTTTATGAAATCATTTTTCAAATTGTACAATCTTATCAATTATCAACAATCAAATATGGTTTTTAACTCAGTTTTTTTTATATTATTCAACAATGAATTAATCAAATGTAATGATAGTAAAAGAATAAATCATTCAAATTTAAATATAAAAGGAAATTTTATTTATAATAATAATCTACAATGTAAAAATACACCAGGGCCTCTGAACACCAAAAATGTATACTCTATTTAGATGACCAAAGCATTTCGATTATAGTAGATATTTAGGAAAATTAAAATTCCACTACTTTGACAAAATAAAAATGGCTACGAGTCTGAGGCCTTTCGACAATATTTTTATTTTGTCCAACTAGTGGAATTTTTGTTTTAATTTTCCTAAATAAAATGGGATTTCATCAAGCACAAGATGTTAATCTTGATTGTTTGTAGAAAATATGTTATAAAAAATTCTAATACATATATTGTAGTGCTTTGGTGAGTAGTATTTAGCACAAAATGCTTTATGCATTTTCGAAGGAATATAGAATTCATTTGTCCATCGCAATGAAGTATTTAAACATCTTTCAAGGGTCGTTCGGATTTAAATAGCAGGAATTATCGAGGCTCTTCTGAAAAATATTAGTAAACCAAGCAAAGGTACAGATATTTTTTTTTGTGAAAATGTGAAAAACAAGTCCAATGAATTATAAAAGGTAAAATCCTAGCTTGAACGCGTGTTTTTTTTTAAACACGACTAATGTGTAACCTGACGCGGTGCTATTAAATTATATAATTATACGTATAAAACGAATGTTATTATATGAATTTTTTCCGTCTTTTTAATGATGTTATTATCCACATTTCAATTGAATTAAGCGTGTATAAACGTTTATATGGCAGAGCGCCGAAGGGAAACGCGGTCGAGTGGTAGAAGTTGAGGCTCAACGTAGACTTCGTATTCAGTCGGTCGTTTAGCGGCTTTGTGGTACTGACGTGTCGTAGTTTTTGTATTATACACAATATTTAATATCTCTATTGTTTGTGAATAGGAAGTAAAGTCCTCAAGTGTGTCGTACGTGAGTGTGTGTGATTTTTTTTATCGTTGTCGCAAGATAATAATATGTCGTTATCTAAGAAATTAGCTCGCGAAGCTGGCGAATCGGTCGGAACACGACACAGTTGAGTTGTGTATTTGTCTGCAATATGTCCCTTTTTAAGAAAAGAAATACTAAGGCACGACCGCCGACCATTCCAGACCAAGCAATGGTTCAATCCAAAGTGCAAGGCAACGGACTAAAGAGTCCCCAAGAGTCAGTGCAGAGACCACAACTGGTTTTCCAATGCCAACAAGCCCAAGGGAGTCCGATGGGACTGATATCTGGATTTTCTAACGTCAAGGAACTCTACCAGAAAATAGCCGAATGTTACGATTTCCCCTCGGATGATGTAAGTATCGTTACACATAAAATACTACGAACAATTATTACAAAGGTGATATGTGTATTTCATTAATTTTATAATATCGTTATCTCGCATCGCACACCTCAGTAGTACATACTATCTTTTTTATTTGAAAATTCGGAGGCCAAAATACGAGAACACGGAAAATATTCTTCGTTGTTTACTTTAAAATAATAACCATAACTGTATTTATGTACGCACTTAACTACCTCGCTTTCGATTTAATGTGTTGATGAAAAATGAAGACAATTTTATGAGCATTTTTTTCCAACCAAACTCAAAACCCGTTCTCAATTTAACAGCGGAGTTACAATATCGTTTTTTTTAAATAGCGGTATATATCAATATCAAGCGTTTTTTTAATCGTTTTGTCCTTCTCTAAGATGATCATAGCATGGCTTGTTTTTTTACATTGATTTATTTGAATTTGTATTTCTAAAAGTGTAATTTAACAGCAATATTAGATGTGCATCGATCATAATTTAATAGGCAGGTGTTTGACGACCGTGACTTTGAAAATGTATTCGTTTCACAACGACTAAAATATTATAATGGAAGAGATTCTCCACTTTCTATACTGTAAACATATGATGGGTTTGCTCGAGGCAAAATATAATATTATCATATATGAATTAGAATCACTAGACCGATTTATTATTACGCAGGGTTATCAATTTATCATGTGAGAATCCTTGAAATAATCATATGCGTGATTATCACATTATTTTGAAAGATTAAATATTAAAAAATGCGGCTTCTATATATTATATATAATGTAGATTAAGGATAAAAGCATACAGGTACCCACAGCAATAATCTGTTGGTCACCCAATTTATCACAATACATATAGATATTTGTGTTCGGTTATCCACTAGATTGATAAGTACCGTTTTATCTAAATATTCAATACAAAATCAAATGAATCTTCAGTATTTCTATACATAATATTACATTGATGGGTAAGTACACTTAAACCGGTTTTCCTTAACAACATATTTTCATTCTCCAATTGACGGGTCCCGTTTCTCTCTAATTATTTTTAGTTTCACTTTGAATCAACGACAACTTCCAATAATATAAAAAATGAGGAAAGACAGCACAGGTCATTGAACGTGAATTAAATTGTTTATTATTTATACTTGAAAGTGATCAAAATAATGTCTAATCATCGACAGTTTTTTTTGGCTTCATAAATTATATTAAAAGGTCGAGATGATATTTTCCTGAAATTCTCTAAAATGTCAAGGACACCCTATGTTTTCAGTCGATTTATATTTGTATATCTATATTTTCATGGTTGTAATGGTAAGTAATTTGTATTCTGATAATGAAACCACGGATTGTATGTGATATATTTCGTGATTTAAAGAGCTTCTTATGTTTTTCTTAATCAATCGAATATTTTTATGTACATTATACATTATCCAATTGAATACTAAATTCAATTATGTTTCATTAAAAGGCGTATTAATAGTTTTTATGTATTGTACAAAAGTGTCTACAATCTTAAATGTTTTATTTGTGGTTGGATTTGATATTTTCATGCGGGATGCGGTAAACCGTACAGTTTTTCATTTATTATTTTTAATATATTTTTTTTAAATAATAAAGACAAAATGAATAACGCCCATAACAGGATATATGGGCTGTTGGTTTGCCGGAAATAACCCGCATGTGTATTAGTAAAAAAGCTTATGGCGAATGCATTAAAAATTGGGGTAAAACTGATAAAATATGCAATTTAATTATTGGTTATAAATTTGAACTCATTGTTTAATTCATATGTTATTTATTATCAAAAACAAACTTTAATAAGTACCTATGTATAATAATATAATTTTATAAAGCCATTGTGATGATTGCATCTTTACTATATTCAATCCCAATATTTAACTACACTTTTTAAATTAATTTATTTCCATTACAAGGAAAACTGGTTTAATTTTTTATATATTTACTATAGATGAACTGATAATAGTGATTGTAATAGTCAAATTAAAATTACGAACGTTAAATTAGACAGGTATTATATTTCATCGTAAGTTTAATGGCGAATTAATTTTTAGTTATTTATCATAACATTGAATGATCTTATATCATTTTTATATACTTGTTTTTTAAATAAAATATACTGTATATTTATGTATAAAAAAAATAATGGATTTAAAAAATGGAGAACGTTTATTTTGTTTTTTTCCTATTTCATTTAAAATTACACCTATTTTATATCGATTTCAACTTTTTAAAAATTTAATTCATCTTTTTTCATATCAAATGAATCAATTGACACTAATTCGTGTCATTTAAAATTATTTTCTTCATTTAGGAGGGTTAAAAAATTGAATCAACATCTATGATTAGTGAATTTTACATGAATTTGAATTGAAAAACCTGTATATATATTATATCGGTATATCTGAAAAGATTTTCTTATCGACATTGATAAAATATTAAATATAATATTGATGTTTCGCTACACTACTAAACTATATTACGGAAGTAAGATTTGTACTCCAATTAACTGATGATTGAGTTACAAATGACCTGACATTAGAGTCGTTAGTAATTTTAATGATTCTTCTGAGAAACGAGAAAAAACCATCCATTGTTTCAAGGAAATGATTGACGTAAATGTGTGAAAACATCTGACCTAAACATATATTTTTATTATTCAATGAAGAATGTGTAATTTGCGGAAAATTTGTGTCTAAATGAGACACGGAACGATTCGTTTCCGCACCGTAGAATGCGGCACAGCTTTCTCCGAAAATTAATATGAATTTCAAAACAGACACGAGAGAACGATAACAATTTCATATTTGAAATTGTCAACATATAAACGAAAGTCAAACAAATATGAAAGTGCATGTTTATTAAACATTCTATTAACAGACAAACATTGTACAGTGATAATATTACCTATACTGAAAGTAGAGCATTATTAACTTTGAATACTTACAAGTGCCAGTTTTAAAATTGAACCACCATGGTTTCAATACAGTGGAACATATATGTACATAATTTCAAGTTTGTAATATTTTGCTTGATATACGACCATCGTTTGGAAATACTCTGGCACTCATTATGAAGAAAAGATAAGTTTTTACGAAAGTGTGCATGTAATACCTATTATAGTAATTATTTTCCTTTTATTTATTATGGGAAAAAGCGTTTTATATACGTCCAAAGATCTGGAATGACTTAACCACGTATGTATTGTTCAAATGAATAAATATTATGTATTATATAAATCAATACAATGACTTTTTCCCTAAAAAAGGAAGACAAACTAACGGTTTAGGGTTTGATTTTTACGGAAATGAATAATGATTTTTCAAGGAGACCAACTAATTTAATAAAAACAAAAATACGTTGTATAAATTGATTAATTTGCATGATAAAAAAGGAGGACTACTGTATACCTTACACCTTGTTTCACAAATATGTAGAGTACCTAAATATTAATCTTTAGACTCGTGCAGAGGTAAACTAACTTGCCGCAAACGGCTATGATTGGTGATATTGCAATAAAATATGAAATTACAGTTTTGCAGTCTGAACAATTACCACCTTTCATGAGTAATCTCATGAAATTTACTCTACAAATTCATGAAACAAGGTATCGCAGTGCTGAAATAGGCCAAAAACATTATTTTTTTGATTTAACCAAAAATATATTTTCCCATGATAATAAAAAAATCAGTATAATTGAAAGAAAGGTTAGAGACAGTATTATAATTTTCAATACATTTTCGATAGTTTATAATGTAAAATTAATATTTAATTAATTCTTGCTATATTCAATTTTTAGAAATACGATATACATATTGATCATCGCTTTCTGTATGCATTCTTATTGCTTCATTAAATTTTAATGAAACATTCTTTACGAAGCCACTAAACGCATTAATATCCATACTCCCATTTTTGAATTTACGATGTCATTAAAAATATAATTAAATTAAAAAAAATAATTAAAAAAGCATTAGAAAGAGAGAGAAAAAAGACGCAGGATAATAATTTAATTAACTTGAAACAACATATTTGGATTTTCAAATGATTCACAGGTTTTTATGAATTTTAATATCATTAAAATAATCTTGTTATCGGTGATTTGCTGATAATTTACTCATTCAATTTTAATGCATTTATGACGCAAAACAATTTAAGTAATAAAGAGAAGTCTTGTTATTTTTTAATTTATATAAATGGATATTATTTTTGGAGATCACATATTTGTTATTACATATTACTTAAGTCAGGTGTAATGAGGAAAGTGCAAGTGGAAATAACGAAGCAGCTGTAAAATATAACAAATGGAATGTTCATGGCTCGTGTAAAATAAATAATTACATGAATTGATTCCAGTGCGATGAGTTCATTTCACTTTTAGTTCAACTCTGCTTTGTTAGTGTTTCCCACAATGTAATGCTTGGCTGATCACACCATCATATGCCACCACAAAAGGGGCTGTCGGTTCAGTTCCCACCGCGTGCGGTATAATAATAATTATGACCAAATTAAACTATTTCAATCACATTGTTATTGCTAAATTGTCGTTATTGTAAAATAGGCACAGCCGAATGATGTGGATTTTTTTCCAATCAATTTTCGTATGCGTCTTGTGTATTGAAAATTAACTACGATGACTTTGTTGATGTTTAAACGAAATGAAATCATGTTCAATTATAATTTGTACACGTGCATTTGGTTAACGGTTATTTCATGACTGAAATTAAATTACGCTTTTATAAACTCACTTTTGTAAAAAAATTAAACGAAAATTGAACAGGTTAGACTTTTTTGTTGGAATATTTTAAGGGCACCACATGTAGGTACCTTAATTATAAATAAAAACAAATAATAACAATTACACAGTTTCGTATCGAGTAAGTAAGCTACGGCCATTTTTATTTCGGATTAATTTTGAATGACAGCCGCTTATTATCAATAACGGAAAGAAATTATACTTTTAATCAGTGAGTGTATTTTAAGGACACGTAGGTACCCTAATTATAAATAAAAAAAAAATTAAAATAATTGCAGAGTTTCGTTTAAGTACGGACTAATGTGGAATGACAGCGGCTTATTATCAATAACGGAAAGAAATGTGATTGGTATGGTGACCTAATCTGCAGAAGTAAATACTACTACTTAAAATAATGTCGCAAATAAACTGTAAAATTCACAGATGATGCATCAATGTACATATAAAAATATTGTAAATATATCTGCAAATAATAAAATACGATAACTTGATATGATTTCGATTAAAAGGCCACGATCACTAAGATTTTTACTGTTTTTGATGAATATTTAAAATAACTACTATCGATATGGCTAATATTAATAAAATCGTTATCGATCGTCTTGACGTCTGATTTTCAGGATTGTAAGGAAGATCACCGACAGACAATTAATTAATTCTTTTTGTGTCTAAAAAACCTTCTCAAAAAGTGTCTCGGTGCGTAATAATGTTAAATAAAAATTCTCTTTGTGATATAAAATATAATTTTATTATTAAATTTGGAGAATTAACCGTGCTTGTATTCCATTTTTCTTTTATTAGGATTAAGATCTTGGGAATAATATTATTAAAATCATGGTCAATCGTCTTGATCCAGGTTTACTCTGATGTATTGTAAGGTAAATACTGATTATTAAGTCGGTGACCTGTGTAACTAGAAATAGTTAAGATCACCGACAAATAATTAACACGTTGTTGTGTATAAAAAACCGTTTAACAAAAGCTCCTTAGGGCGCAAAATAAATATTTATCATCAATGATAAAAGAGGATTTTCTGTATAAGTATACCGTGTTGAATTTCAGTTGAAGCTTCAATGTTCGATCGAGTTAAGTACCTACTTTTAGTATAACTACTGGTAACGTGAACTGGTTTTGTCTGTTAATGGGTCAACGACTGCAAATGCGGACGAGGTTTTTAATATTATTCAATTGAAAATTGCAAGGCCGATATTATAATTTTGATTTGAAATATTCAGATCGGTTACTATGGAATCCGTAAGCGCAGCTTTTTTAGTATTAATCGCAAGATTTCTTTGCTAATAGCGCATTTAATTTTAAGTTAAATATGATAAAAATATAGCCAGGTAGTTAATTATTATATTTTTAACATTTGAGAGTAGTTATTGATTGAAAAAAACATTTTTACAGACCCTTTCGCATGCGGCGTTTAAGCAGTTCTATTTCAAATTTAAATAATTGTATGTACCTATTTCTAATTATTGTTGTGATTGCAGATATTATTCTGTACCTTGAACACCCACAAGATTGACATGCAGAGATTGCTCGGTGGTCAAATAGGTTTGGAGGATTTCATTTTTGCACACAGAAAAGGCAGACCTAAAGAAGTCGAGGTTGTCAAGTCTGACGATTCCCTCGGCCTCACAATCACGGATAATGGCGCAGGATACGCTTTCATAAAACGAATAAAAGAGGGATCAATCATAGCTGGAATACAACACATAAAGGTAATACTTACAAATTACAATAAAACATTATCACAACTTAACTATGGAATCTGTTACAGGTCGGCGATCATATAGAACGGCTGGACAGTGAGAATGTAGTCGGTAAAAGACATTACGAAGTTGCCAAAATGTTAAAAGAAATACCCAAAGGTTCCACATTTGTCATAAGACTTGTAGAACCGTTGAGTAATGGATTTACTAGTATAGGACCCAAAACAAGTTCTGCCAAGGCGGGGAAAAAACAAGCTTACGGCTCTGGAAAGGAAACATTAAGATTTAAAGCCAATGGACAAGCAGCCATAGAAAATGAGGTAATATTACAATTATTACTTTCATACATTAAAGATATCTTTGAATTTTTGAATAAAATAACACAATAATAAAGTAATATTATAATCGTCACAGTGCTCAAATAAGCCAAAGCAGATTAGAGCATCTGCTTAATTTACGTTTTCTAATAACCAAACCTAGTCCAAGTGGGTGTAATGAAGTGCTATGACGTATTCTAGCTCTGCAATGATTTCCTATATAATATTGCTTTATTATTTAATTATTGTCTCTGATATTTCCACAAAACATTATATGATATACAATTATTATATTCATGGGATAAACTATAAAGTTGAATGCAGATTTTATTTTATTAATATTATTATGTTATAAGATTGTTCTGTTAATATCCGAAATTCAAATAGAATAATACATTTTACCGAATAACAAAGCAAATGTAAACCATACTGTGCTCTACGATTGTAAGTAATCGAAAGATTTTTTTCCCCCTCTTGGTCGAGGTTTGATAATTTAATTTGATTAAATTATTTATTATTAACTTTGTTTTTTCCACGAGTATTAAATTTCATGTACGGTAGTTGTAAATGTATATGGATTATATATCAGATAATTCGAATTCAATAATACAAAAAAATAAAGTATAAAAATATAAAAAATAAAGTATAAATATAAAAAAATATAATAAAAAAAATAAATTATCATATAGAAAATCGTTGCAGTGCTCAGATAAGCCAAAACAGGTTAGAAGTAAAGGATTGCCCTTAGAGGAATAAAAATAATTCCTTGCAATGAGGGATTCCCAGGCATACGTCACTGAAAACGTACACTGCACCGTAAATATGATAGTTGAGTTACTTAGCTACACTTGTGATCGGTTTTTTGTTAGTTTATGCCTCGTCTGAGCCTCGGGCGAGGCACTAATTAACAAAAAACCCATCAAAAGTACAGCAAAGCAACTCTATTACCGTCTTTACCGTGTAGGTTTATGGCGACGCACGCCTAGGAATCACAAGCTTTAGTTTACGCTTTGGTATAATAAATTAATATATGGCGACACTTTAAAGGGACGAACGGAAATATTGATGTTTTTTTCACCTTTTTGAAAATTATTTTTTGTTATTTTCAGCACGACGATTCAGCCAAGATAGGAATTAATAAGATAAACGCTCTATTGGAAGCCTTTATGGGAATTAATGATTCCGAATTAGCAGCACAAATTTGGGATGTCTCTCAAGATAAGAGCAATTCCATGCAATTGGCAGAAGCAATAGACTCTAGTGATCTTCAGGAGTTTGGTTTCACAGACGAGTTCATCATAGAATTATGGGGAATTATAACAGATGCCAGATCAGGCAGAAGATGAAGATTTTATAATATATACGCTAATTGCCGTAAGCGAGTATAATTTAATAAAATGACTTTATCATTATTTAAAACTATAGTGTATAATTTTGACAGTAATCATATTATTATAAATTGTTAGTTATTTAATAAGGAGAATAGTCAAAATCACACTTTAATCATGTAATAACAATTATTATGGTGCCTTGTAGAAAAATGTTAAGTAAACGATGAAATTACATTTTCATCAGCCGATTTTTATTTTTGATTGAATATTATATGGAGTCATTACTGTTCAGCATTATTTTAATTTATTTTTATGTAATATAAATAATAAAAAAATCATATTCATTGCCGCAAAAATCCAAGAAAAGTGTTTTTATTGTACACACATCAAGTGGAATATTAAAAAATAGAAAAAATGGTCCATCCCGATAAGTAGTAATAAAATTGATTAAAAATAATCAATTGGACCAAATATGTCGACGTTTTGCGAAGGAATTTCTAATTTGAGGAATATTTTGGCTTGAAAATATCAACATGTAGTTTTTGTACAGTATTACGTCAAAATCTATTTTAGTTGCTTTACACTTATTATCACGTGAATACTATTCAATTGCATTCTTAAATAGATGAAGTAAATAAGTAGATAGTAGCATATTTATGTAATAATATTATAATGTGTGATTTTGTTGATTAGTTTAGTATTTATATGGCTTTATAATAAGTTATGAACGGAAAAGGTAGGTCCAGGTGGACCAGATTGCGGCTGAAGGCCAAGACGAAGAATATAATTATTTTTTATTTTAAACTATATGTATATGTAATTATAAATTCAAGGCATGAATGTGGATTACCCAACACTGTGTATGGTTGATTAAATTCAGTTAAAAACATGCAAATTCTGAAAATATGAATAATGTACGAGATAATTTCGGTATTTAAACACACGCGTTCGGAATTGGTATCAGAAATCTTTTATTTAGTTTTATAAAACGTTTTTATCAATGTCGTTGTGAATATTGTGTATGACTGAAGGTCATCAGGATACAAAACAGCAAAGCAAAAGTTATTTTTTGTTCATTACGGTGTTCGAAAGTGGCCACATCAACAGGTGAGTTTTGTCTCTCCGTTTTAATTTAATAATTTTGAACAAAAAAACAATTTAAATGGAAAATCTTACCTACAATTCTTTGGAAAAAACACTGTCATCTAATAAATTTGTTTTTATACAATATAAAATATTCAAATATAATATAAAATGCATAAATAATTAAATATAGGTACTTCCATATACTAACGCATTCATATTTTAAGATATTTAAATATTAATAAAAAGCATTTTCCTCAAGTCTGTGCATTTAACTTTTAAAATAATTTATACTTAAAACATAAAATACATATATCTATTATCCCAAAATTCACTGCATGCACAAACTGTTGCATATTGCTCGACAAATTTGCACTTCAGAGACTATTGTTAATAATATAATAGTTATTATTACTAAAGAAAAGGTTGTCCTTCTCTGGTACATTATCAGTGCTAGTTTCTAAATCATTTTCTAACACAGCAAAGGTCAATAGATAAGATAAATTCACAGGTGATCTAAATAAATGTTCAGTATAAGATTATATTCACTGGTAACACTGCAAACGTCAGTGACGCAAGGTACTTATTTACACTTACTTATTTCAATTATGCATAACAAAATTTATTTGGAAATCATGGTTGCTCATTTTAATACATAACTAAAATATCATATAAATTCCTCACTAAACTAAAAAAAATGTATTTGTGTTTATTTTTTTCCTTTTTATTTGAGTTATAGAATAGAACTGCTGACGCTCAAAAGTACAAAATTTAATTAAACATGTCGACGATGTGGGCAGGAGTTTTGCGATTGTCACCGCAGAGAAATGTTATCCAGGTGAAAAATAAAAGCCTATCCAATCAAATGATTATGATTATAATAATAAATTTGTTTTCAGATACTTGCTTGTAATTATAGTACGAAAAAAAACAAGGTTTTCGAAAATGCACTCGATGCTATCAAGGACGTAAAAGATGGAGCTAAAGTTTTGGTTGGAGGATTTGGTCTCTGTGGTATACCTGAAAATCTAATTAGTGCAATGCTGAAACATGGTGCAAAAGATCTCACAGTAGTTTCAAATAATGCAGGTATTATAATTTAAAAAAATCTATACTATCTTGTTTATTAATACATATATTTTTGTAGGTGTTGATAACTTTGGTCTCGGTTTATGGTTGAAGCAGAAACAAATTAAAAGGATGATTTCTTCTTATGTTGGTGAAAATGCAGAATTTGAAAGGCAGTATTTAAGTGGAGAATTAGAGGTATTTTGATTTTGTATATTAAATTATGTTGTTACGTTAAGACTTTTAAGTGTAATTGTTTACATTTAATTTTAGTTAGAATTAACTCCACAAGGAACATTGGCTGAAAGAATACGAGCTGGAGGAGCTGGTATTCCAGCTTTTTTCACTCCTACTGCCTACGGGACATTAGTTCAAGAAGGAGGAACTCCCATTAAATATGCTGAGGATGGCATGGTATATATATTTTTTAATTGCTTTAGCAGTAGAAACATAAAAAACATTCTTTAATATATTTAAAGGTTGCAATTGCAAGTGATGCTAGGAATACACAAATTTTCAATGGCAAAAATTATATCATGGAAGAATCTATAACTGGTGATTTTGCATTTGTTAAAGCATGGAAAGCTGATAGAAACGGAAATTTATTGTTTAGATTAAGTGCCAGAAATTTCAACCCTCCAATGTGTAAAGCTGCTAAAGTAACGATAGCCGAGGTGGAAGAAATAGTCGATGAAATAGATCCGGATCAAGTTCATGTACCTGGAATATTCGTACATAGACTTATTCAAGGCAGCAATTATGAAAAGAGAATAGAAAAACTAGCCATATTCAAGGAGAAATCTGCAACACAAGTTCAAACGCCTGTAATGAAACTCCGAGAGAGAATAGCTAGAAGAGCTGCTGCCGAATTTAAAAACGGCATGTACGCTAATTTGGGAATAGGTGACTTAATAATTATATGTATAACAATATTTTTTCTTTTAATAATTTTAACATTTATTTTGTATCGGTAGGAATGCCAATGTTGGCAAGTAATTATATCCCTAAAAATATTGAAGTGTTTCTCCAATCAGAGAATGGTATCCTAGGATTAGGACCGTATCCCACTAAGGAAAATGTGGATCCCGATTTGATAAATGCAGGAAAAGATACCGTCACTGTTTTACCAGGTAAATTTAATATAACTAGTGACTTGCCTTTGAATGCAAATATTAAAATTTATAATGTATTTCTAGGTGCATCATTCTTCAGTTCTGATGATAGTTTTGCAATGATTCGTGGAGGACACATTGATCTTACTATTTTGGGAGCCATGGAAGTTTCTCAATATGGTGATTTGGCCAACTGGATGATTCCTGTACGTCAATTATTTTGTATAAAAAAGAGTGCAGCTTTGCTTACTGGATTTATATTTTAGGGTAAATTGGTAAAAGGTATGGGCGGAGCCATGGATTTAGTAGCCGCTCCCGATACCAAAGTCGTAGTCACAATGGAGCACACAGCTAAAGATGGCAGTCATAAAATATTACCTCAATGCAATCTTCCTCTCACGGGAAAGAACTGCATCAATACAATTATTACTGAAAAGGTATATTGAATTACTTATTTATCAATGTAAAGTTGTATTAACCTAAAAATATAATTCTATCCTAGGCCGTGTTCGATGTGGATTCTGAAAGAGGTCTAACACTCATTGAAACTGCCGAAGGTGTCTCGGTTGAAGATATTATTATGTCAACTGGATGTGAATTTGAAGTCTCGCCAGAACTCAAAACAATGATTCAAGTCTAAAATGTGAAATGAATAATTTCTCTATAAATTTTTACAAAACCATGCATTTACATGTATTCAGTTTATATTTTGTATATTTTCTTTCGTTTGTATACAGTTAAATTATGTTAAAGACGTTGTTATTACCTAATAAATTTTTATGAATATTTTTCTAAATGATTTTCTTTTTATTAAATGTCAAGAGCATACTTGTTCAAAAATGAAATGCAGTCTGTGTTTTCAGAAGGTGTTTTTATTGTGATCCTTAATATCTACAGAATGTTTACGCTGTAGCGGTGCTCTTGGCCGGTCCCTTTGTCTTCTTTTCGGTCACTTTCTTGGGTGTGGGAGGAAGACCTACACGGAATCCATTACGGAAACGCCTCCTCACGATCTTCAAATGCCTCATGCGGCCGGTTCCAGTAGTCTTCCTGCGCTTGGCTTTCACAGACCAGTTGTCTGTAAAATATAAACAGTAATTAGAAATAGTTTGTATATCAATGTATACTGGTGGCGGGTATTGTATTATGTTTGTAACGTAATACTCCAAGGGTTTGTCACATCGGCAACAGGCCCAGGGTTAGGAGTATTACGCGATTATTATCCCAGTCAATACAAGAAGATACGATGCTGATTCGGTCGCAGTTCTCAAACGTGACAGGGTCCATTAGTGTTAAAGTAACGAGAGATACTAACAGGAGCGCAGCTTGGCCGCGGGGTAGCCACACTGAGCGCAGCTGCTCTTCTGGATGTGGTAAGACGAGCGGCCGCAGCGCCTGCACAGCGTGTGGGTCTTGTTGCGCCGCTTACCGAAGCTGCTCGTACCTTTAGTCTGGAAGATGGAGTCAGTGGTTAGTGACGAGTACAGCGGGAGGGCCGGCCAGGACCAGGACCAGGACCAGGACCAGGACCAGGACCAGGACCACCATGAGGACCACCGGCGCCATGGCTGGGCGTGGCCAAGCTTCTCCAAAACATTGGATTCGCTGGATTACAGAGACACACTCACCATGTTGGACGATCCGCTGGGGAAAAGAAGGACCGGAGGTTGCCACCGCACAAACACCTGTCAAAATTATTTTGCTGTACATACATACATATCCTTATCCCACTTCCTACATTTTTTAATCATTTTTCGGATATTTTTTTGTTCAATAATTTTAAATCTTACTAATGATTTGAATTTAATATTTCCCAGCATTCTTTCCGTGAACATGAGCAACTTTTCCATGACGTACAATTTTATAAAAATGACAGGGACAATTTATATGACAGAGAAAAAACAAAAGGATTTCTATTTGTGATTTTTTCATGGTTTTCTTCTTTATACTTGATTTTATTTTCTTTTTTTAAATTGATTTTTTTTTGCACATGGCATCTTCATTGTGAAGTGTCAAAACTAGAGAGGTTAAAATGGTGTGGCTTACGAAGGCTCTATTTTTGAGAAGCAAAGGGCCGGACGAATATTGGAGGAAAAGAAAAATATTCAGACTAGCGGCGCATTACATCGGCAAAAGGAGGAATTGTTATTCCATCACCATCAGGAATGTTCACAGAGCTCTTGTGTATTCCACCAAGGCCCGAAGTCAGCGATACTTGGACTTCTTGAACCTTTGGACGGCCAGGATCACGGCGGCCTGCATGCAGCACAATGTCCCGCCCTTCGCATTCAGAGAGGGACTTGACAGGGCCGGAGTCTTGCTCAACAGGAAGAGCCTCTCAGAGTTAGCAGCCTGGGAACCGCAGTCCTTTGCGGCTCTGGCTGCCGTCGCTAAGACTAAAAGTGAACAAGACGGTCTCAATGTCGTCCTGGACAACGGATTGCCTCGGGGAGTAGATCTCAAACACCAGGTCTTTTTGAGAGGAAAGCTTAACGGACCAAAATAAATAACCTCACTGTTTCTTTATATTCCTCTCACATTAGTTGTATATTAATCATATTTGTAAATAAGTGTTAAATAAATTTCATCTATGAAGATTGAATAAAATATGTTCATTGTTTTTTTTTTTAACCAATTTATCAATATCTATTTAGTGTTCGCACACTTTTTTTTAATAACATTTTGTTTAATTTCAAATTGATAAAACACTCTGTTGTGGTTAGTGATCAACCAAATTCGTATTGTATTAAAATGTTTTGGGCAAAAAAATGGACAGAATTTACACTTTAGATAGAATTATACACATTATTATACATTTATGGTGATTAATTGGCAAAATTTCATATATTTTCCAATATACCCTTCGATATGGGATAACATATTACAAATTATTAAAATTTGTGAATAATAATACAATTCTGTTTAAAGTACATATTTTTTAGATATTTATTAAGAAACATAAAAAAACTTACACAAACATTTATTCATAAACTAAAATATTAAGATATGAAGAATAAATTACAGGTTGATTATTGAATTTCTTTTTATCCAGAGTCATTTTCTTGTAATTTCTTAAGTTGTTTAGTTAATTCATCTTGTTTTTGTAAAATATAAATATTTTCTATTTTCCTCCTTTGCTGTCTTTCAATATCTCTAATGACTCCTTCGTGTAACTTTTCTCTGCAATAATCAAGATTATCAATCAATCATCGATGAATTTTTATTATAAATTAAACATGTTGATTCAAACAATATCTATCACTATAGGAAAAGGTTTGTTTGTAATGTTTATATATATTGTAGTTATATAAGTACAAATACGGATTTATAACATAACAACTTAATTTATTACGGATTAATTAGTCGTAAATACCTATCACTAATTTGTTTAAAATGAACATATGATATAATTCCAACAGAAACAAGACAAGATGCACCCAGAATTATTTTGGAAGATGTTGACATTATTACTTTGACATCTATAACCTAAAGTGGTTTGACAGGTGTTGGTATTGCCATAATCGAATGTTCTTTAATATATATATATGTATTATACATACATGATTTAAAGAAAATTACCTCAGTACTGAATTAGGGCTTTTTGACAAATTTTTATTTGTCTTTATTGTTTTTAGGTGTGTTAAAAATACGAATATCATAGTAATTAAAACCAATATTATGATTGTAAATGTTTATTCAAATAGCAAACTTAACAATACACATACCTGTAAAATGTCTACATAGGTACATATTTCATATAAAATTTGAATATAAACGTACTTTCATTTAATACTAAAATTAATATTAATCCAGAACATAATTATTATGATATACATATAAATATATAATTAAATGCGAAAAGATTTACACTTCACAGTGAATTCAAAAACAATAATTAATTACATCACCGGCATTTCATACGTAATACACACAATTTGAAAAGGCAAGAAAAATTACATATAAAGTTTTTTTTCCTGTACATATCTATTATTTGTAGAAGAGATATAGAAGAGTTTTGTTTGATTTTTTTGAAAATTTATTCGGTCACATTTTCAGTGATATTTTTCGAATTCACGCCAATTAAATACACATTAATTGAAATATTTTCTACAATAAACTAGTAAATTCCTACATAGTAGGAAGTCAATCACAGTATTTTGAATCTCAATATTTTTCTAAAGGAAAATATTTTTCTAGAAGTATTTATCTTAAAGTTCCTAAATACCGTACGCAGTTTCTCAATAAGACTAGTTTATAATCTATGAGTTGAATCAAATTTGATTAATTGTATGAAAGAAATTTTATATATCAGTCACAGAATTGTTAAATATTAATTATAAAGTACCTAGGTATTATTTTTCATTTGAATACTAATTGTAAGTATGTATATAAAATAAGCACAAGGTATTTAGAAAAGTAATAAGGTACTTTCGTTTTGTGTCTTACTAAACTAAATTTACAACTAGATATTTCTCATAAACATCAGTACAAAACATATTAACTAATTTACATTAATTTTGTCATGAGACGCATCTGTCGTAAAAGTTAGCAGATCCTCTATTTGGTATTTCAGCAAATTCTCTCTTCGGAGAACATAATTTATTTCTGAAATCAATGTTGCGCTTTCTGAAATACAAAAAAATATATATATTAAATATATAAATATACATATTTAAAAATCATAATACACACCCCCTTGAAGGCAGTTCCATTTCATCAACTGATATTGATTTAACATACAGATGATCATTACACCAAAACAAACATAAGGATCTTGGTTCCAAAACGTTCATATCGTATTCCCAAAACAATTCAACCTAAAAATATTTATATTTATAAAAATTGATATATTTATGTATGCAATAAAGAAAATTTACCTTATGAATTTTGCCTCCTAGATCTACAGGATGTGTTACTACAACTGAATGTGTAGTGCCATGCTCAAGTCTAAAAAGTAATATAAAAATTATAAATAAAATAGTTTCTAAATAATATGCAGCATACATACTTGACGTAATTCGCAGGAGTGAGATCTAAATTTCTTATGACTCCTTTATCTGAATGCAGTGTTGCTTTCAAGAATCCCTAAAATTTATTTATTAAATAGAAAATGTTTAATATATTTTTATATGTTTTTATTTACCTGAACCCACGATTCAGCTCCTTTGGGATGCGCAAGATGAATTATAAATCTATAATGCCTCTCTGAAATTAAATAATTTGTAGATTGTTGCCTCTTTTTTATGGTATTAATGTAAACTTACGACAGTAGGGAAATTCTTTTCCCGTGGATAGGAAATATTTAGCTCCAAGGGTGTCTCGTGTGTTGATAGGAGTTACTTCATTTTCAGATTGATTATTGTTATGAGTAATAAGACCTGGTGAAGAATCTGCATGGAATCTGTTAAAAATAAGATTTTATTAAATGTATTAAAATTATTGAAGAAATAAATGTGTTACCCCATGATAGCGCATCCTTGTGCACAATTGAAGCATTTTCCAGCCAAGAAATGTTGATAAGAAGGACATTGATGACCTGTTGATGAATTGTTAAAGGCATTATTATATTTAATATTTTTGAGGATAGTGGGTTTATTATTACCTATATAAGGACATTTTCCATTTATGGAGTCAACGAATAGTTTGATGGCCCTGACATGGTTGCAAGCCACTAATACCCTGGATGCTTCTTCCAATCCTTGGCGTACTAAAGTCAAGGGTACTAATGGACCTGCAGCAATCTCACAACCCGGCTGCTCTTTTCCATCATTTGGGTAAAAGTCCATGTGTCCAACTGGCTGAGACATCCCATAACCTGACAGAGGGACAAAATCTGTGCCATATGCATCAGTCAAATATTTTTACCGGTTGTTACACAACGCAAGAACACTGCTATTTGATTTGAAAATATTCGAGAGTAAAAGATATACATAATAAGATATTAAATTACCCAACAAGAAGATGCTCTTTCCATCTGTGTGAATGATGTCCACAAAATTGGCATCTGAGGGATCCAATCTGACATGGGCACCCATTCCTTGAAAATAAGGTTCGGCGGGATCAAGCCCAGTTATTCTTCCAAGACCCTATTAACAAAACAGATATTTTAAAGATTCAATAATATAATCTAATCATGAATTGTGGGTACACACGAGGAATTAATTATAAAACCTTTCATATAAATATTATACATACATGACTAAAAGTCCATTGTGTACAACGACTTATTTATTTTTTACTTTTTAGTCTACTTCAAGTTAAAATACTTTCATCGAATATTATAAAAGTCAAAAGAGATTTATGGTTTATGTTATTAGAATAGATGAAAAAAATAATGAGGGATTATACAGGGTTAGTTTAACTAACTAAACATATTTTAAATGTTTATTTATTTTGTTGGTAAAGTATCACAAGAATAAGTATAATATTTTTTTTATATAAAACCTAATTAAAAAATATGAATAGTGCTTTTAGAGTCTAGTTTGGGCCTCCATCAAGATGGATTTCAAGGAATTCTCCATTCCAAGGAATCAACTGTTTTTTTGAAGTACTCTATCACGTGTGTATTGTGTCTTTTTTTTTAAATTTTCGATAAATAATAAAAATACATATTTAAAAAAAAAATTCTAATATATAGGTAGGTAAATTTTATTCTTCTTAATTTTGTAAAAAATATCAATAAGCTGATCAAAGCCACCCAAGAAAATCTAACATATTTCCCAAAAATTTGGACTATTTTTCAGTTATAGCAAAAAAAAAGAGAAATGTTTTCGATCAAATGCCTTGTTTTTAACAGTGAGATATTCCGGCCGATAATTACCCTAAAGATAAATCCAGTCGCGATTGTTGCTGCAGTCTTAATTTATTTAATAAAAATATTTTACCTCAATTCTTTCACCTGCATAACCTGCCGTATGAGCTCCCAGAGAATGACCGATGATATGAACATCGGCTGGATCGAGGCCGTGGTGTTTCTGCAGGTAAAATAGTTACAGATATAATGATTTCTGTGATTACACATTGAAATAATAAGGCAATACTAGTAAGCAACCTGTAGCTGAAGAAGGAAATGTGCTACTTCGAGGCCGACCAGTCTTGTATTGGCTGTAGCCTGTGTATATAAGGGAAGGCTGCCTCCTGCCCAGTCCACCACAACCACATTGTAATCACCATGTTTCACCAGCTCATCCTTCATTTCACTCACCTGTATTCAATAAATCACATTTATACACTGATGCTGATAGAGACGAATATTCAATGACTCTCTTTCCGCATGTGAATCTGTCCAACACCACCGATATGAATGCCTCTCAACTGGATGTATAAATATCAAGATGGCGGAGATTTTCGTAGAGTCTGATTGGTCCAGAAGGGAAACCAATCGCGTTTGATTGGTGTAGTCTCTGTAAAACCGGAACCTCCGATATAAATGCCTCACAACTCACTCACACAATGCGGACATTGGCGTAGATCTGAGTGATATGATTGGTCGAGGAGGGAAACTGACCGCGTCTGATTGGTGTAGCCTCTGTCAAACTCACTGTTCCATCAAATCACTTGTCAGGCCTACTATATCGGTGGTTCCGATTAAACTCATCTGTTCTGTGCACCGTCCCGATCACTTGTCGGGCCTTCTATTATCGGTGGTGACGACAACACTGAAGAAATGGATGTATATATATATGAAAAATGGGGTGCAATTTTATAATACAAGGATCGTTTGTGTATGCAGTGGAACTTTGATATAATGACGTATTTGGATATATCGAGGTATTTTATCGCAGACTTCGTTATATAGAGGTGCACACAAATTACAAAAGCGTCACATTAATTAAGATAAATCCAGAATAAATCAGCGTAATAGCTCAGGGGATAATGCTATTGATTTTAAGGCATACGTCACCACGATAGTAGAGTTACTTAGCTACACTTATGATCGGTTTTTTGTTAGTTAATGCCTCGTCTGAGCCTCGGGCGAGGCACTAATTAACAAAAACCGATCAAAAGTACAGCAAAGCAACTCTATTACCGTCTTTACGGTGTACGTTTACGGTGACGCACGCTTAAGACGCGTGGCTACAAATACTGAATATTGATTATTATTTAAATTGATATGATTGGTTATTACGATTGGAAGATCGGGAATAATATTAATAAAATCGCGATCGATCGTCTTGATCCAGGTTTACTTTGATTGCCTGTATTGTAAGGTAAATGCTGATTATTAAGTCGGTGACCTGTGTAACTAGTAATAGTTAAGATCACCGACAGACAATGAATTAACGCATTGTTGTGTCTAAAAAACTCTTTCAAAAAAGCGTAAATAAATAAAAATATAATAAAATCGCGATCGATCGTCTTGATCCAGGTTTACTTTGATTGCCTGTATTGTAAGGTAAATACTGATTATTAAGTCGGTGACCTGTGTAATTAGTAATAGTTAAGATCACCGACAGACAATGAATTAACGCATTGTTGTGTCTAAAAAACTCTTTCAAAAGAGCGTAAATAAATAAAAATATAATATGCGTCAAAAATACATAAAATATGCTATCATCAGTTGTATCAAGATTTTTATCAATATTTATTTATATAATTTAGCTATATAGAGGTAAAATTGATATAGGGATAGATTAAAATGTCAAGGGGATTTGAAAAATTTCGTTATATCGATATTCCACTATAATTTAATCTGTCACACTTATTAGTAAGTACGTGTTTTTTTGAAAGGGACAGAGTCATATGCGGAAAGAGTATATTATATTTCGTCCAATTTCAGCACAACACTGGATGCGGTTAAGGAGAGTTTTTAATTAATTACCCAGTTGGAAAGAGGAGTGTCAATGAAGCCATGTATGATTATTTTTGTAGGTCTCGATGCTATAAAGTAAGACTTGCTCATCGTCTTATTGCTGTTGGGGTTCATTATTTGGCCTTCTTGTTGGTTCTTCTGCGTGTACAGTATAAACCTGAAAAAATATTTTGGATCAAAATGATTGCACAATCTCTGTGTAATTGCCGAGGCGAGGTATTTTATAATTTAGAAGTCAATCGAATCTATGCAGTCGATTAAATAATAAAGTCGAGAGAGAGAGATCACGCTTTCACCGAAGATTAAAGCCGATTGTATTTTATTGAAACCAATTAATACTGTCATTGTGAATATTTGCAATTATAACCTGAAGGACTCGTTTACCTGGTGTTGATGACTGATCTTGGCAGTGGAAATATATTGATGGGTCTGTGGATAAGATGATACCAACTTCTGGTGATGTTGAGGCAACCGATTTCGTCATAGCAGCGGGTTTCATTTTCAACTGAAAGTTTTTTTTTTTATTAGGATATAAAAAGTTTTGTACATATTGTGTGAAAACTGACTTCCGCAACGCGAAGACCGTTTCTTGCTTTTGGTAAAGAATGTTTGATTTTATACATTTTTACAATATTTTGTTATACTTTTAATGCTTTGAATATTTACGGAGCACGCGGACATCAATAAATTTTTAACGTATCACGCGAGTCCCGAAGAAGATATTAAATATTTAATAAAATGCTGTATTAAGAAAATGTACAAAATTAAATATTCTATAGTATAGATATTTATATTTAACAATAAATGCAATAAGCAAAAGACTTAGTACGGGTTTTCCCATGTTTAAATATTTACTAGCTCAGTAATGACGTCACTCACTAAGCTATCACAATTTTACTAAGCATGGAAAAATCCGACCCTACTGTAACACATGTTTTTGAATAATGCACATATAATAAAATATAATTATTGAAACATTTGCCCGAATTTTGTTTAGACTGTTTTTAGTGTAGGAATATATATAAGTTAAAGAAATAATTATAAACACTTGCATATCGTTCTGATAAACTAACCTTTTCTTAGATATTCTTTTTGTGGATGTATAGGCCGTATTCAATATAAAAGTATAATCAGAATGTGTGCGTGCGATGCGTATGCGTGTACTCCAATACTATCAAGGTCTAATCTATTCATACACACACCATCTAGCACGACTCACTAACACACTCTTATTACACAATTATGCTGAATACGGCCCTGTTTAATCTGTATTCAAAAATGTAAATAGCTAATATATTGCTTATGTTTTACAGTAAGTACATCCCGTAAAAGGCGTAAATATAATTATATCTTTATAGATATAATTATATTTACATTATATTTACAATTATATTTACACACGATCAACAATTATTTGTTGATCGTGTGTGTATGTTGAATGTTTGCCCGTACAGTTTCCATCAGTGTTGTCAGATGGAAGAATAATATTTTGTATAATTATTTTACTACAATTAATACATATCTGAAATCTCGAAACGGGTATTTTAAAGATAAAAATATTAAAATAATATACGAGATATTTATTAATGCACAATAAATGACAATTCTTAAAAAACAGCATTTAATGGGGGACTCACTTATTTAAATAAATAATTTGTGATGAGTGTTGTCATTATATGAAAACCGTATAAAATGTTTTATTTATAATTTACTTTGAAAATTCAAACTTCTTCTGATAGAAAGATGAAAAACGTTAAAGCAAAAATGAAATCAAAACTCAAAATTACCTTCCCATTAAAAATAAAAACAGAACATAATAAACGTTATAATATTCCACTTATGTTTTTTTGATTAATCTGCACTTTGATCATTAATTGCTGTTATTTCTTTTATCATACCAAAGTAATTTATTCGTACACTTTGCATATATAAAAAGGGCGACAATTTACGAGGATGTATAATAAAAACAAATCAATACGATTTTGTCAGAGACAAATTGTAATATCACTCTGATGCACATCCTTGGATTTTGTACTTTTGTAAATAAACAGTGAGTATTGAAGCAAGTTTTCACACATGGTGTAGAATATATTGAATTATTAATAAATGAAGATAAAAGACTGACATGGTAGCCATGGAAGGTTGACCTCAATACGATCAGCTCTTGCCCAGCTAAAAGGATCCAGGATTCCTGCCCATGAACAAGTGATGCAAACAACCAACAGAACCACCAACACTCGGTTGTCGAACACCAAAGGAAACTGTGGCATTCTTGACATCACCTATCAAACCTGAAACAAAACAAACACTATATTAGATGAATATTATACAGGGTAGAGGGGCTGGACATTGAATAAGGGCGTACGCTGAGTTTGGAGATAGTCGAGTAAAATATTATACAAGGTGGACTTGCAATAACTGAGATACATAGATATAAACATAAGATATCGCATGAGTGGCTAAATGCGTGTTTATTTCATGTGGATCAAGTGGCTAAAAACATGAGTTACCTGGCAAAAATTATACTGTAAACATCTCTCTTCATATCTTCAGTTATATTTCACAGTAAAATGGGTAAATGCATTGTTACTACATGTCATATGGACTCAAACATACACTCAAATACATTTAGGCTCACTTCTTTAAGATGTTTAGAATATTATTGCGTTTTAATCGCCAAAATATTGTCACAATCATTCTCAGGGGTCACTATAAATGTGTTGAGTGAGGGGAACACACTTATGCCTTTATCGAAATGTGAAAAATCGAGTGCAACAATAAACGGGTTTACACGAAATTACACGAATCATTTATATGCAATACGATTTCTATTGTTTATATCTATGCGGGGAATATTTAAGAGGGTGGTAGGGTATCGCAAATATAAGAGTGTTTTTTTTTATATATTTATTAATTAATATTAATTACGTATAACAGACACAATAAACACTGTTCCTGATTCCAAGATGGTGGCACAAACTCGATTCCAAAAGCACATTTAATATTTTTAATTAATAAATTAACAAAAATTTTAATAAATCAATTTTTTTTTCAATTATTCTTGCGATACCCACCCCTTAAAATATTCTCAGTTAATTCAAGTCCACTCTATATAGGGCTTATAAATTAGCTCATAAAACACATATAGAGCAAAATGTAGGAAGATATTCACAGTGAATATTAATTATTTAATTATTTACGCCACGAGGGCCTTTTTGAGTAACAAAAACGTGTTAATTAACTGTCTGTCGGTGATCTTAACTATTACTAGTTACACAGGTCACCGACTTAATAATCAGTATTTACCTTACAATACAGGAAATCAGAGTAAATCTGGATCAAGATGATCGATTAAAGGATATTAGATTAAAAGGATTATTAGACACAACAACGTGTTAATTAATTGTCTGTCGGTGATCTTAACTATTACTAGTTACACAGGTCACCGACTTAATAATCAGTATTTACCTTACAATACAGGAAATTAGAGTAAATCTGGATCAAGATGATCCATTAAAGGATATTAGATTAAAAGGATTATTAAACACAACATCGTGTTAATTAATTGTCTGTCGGTGATCTTAACTATTACTAGTTACACAGGTCACCGACTTAATAATCAGTATTTACCTTACAATACAGGAAATCAGAGTTAGCCAGGATCAAGACGATCGCTCAGGATTTTATATAAATATGATTCCTGAGCGCCTTATCCCATGAGCTATTACGTTGGTTATGTATGCATAAATAGTCCAGAATGCAAACTTATTAAAGTAACTGGTCCAGTTAGAGGTTAAAGCAGGTGTTGGCCATAATTTAATAATGTTTACGATCAGATTCAATCTCGACACGGTCGTAAACGTGTCTAACAATGAACTTGATTAGAATGTCACTGTTTGGAAAATTCCAAAATGGCTACAGTGAAAGCCGAAGTGTTTTTCTAATAACATTCGCTTTCACGCTTAGATAAGAGACCATTGTCTCCGAAGGCTTTTACTAAGAGGGAGTTGATTATTTTTATTATATTACGGTCGTTTACCCGTTGCACAACTACATTATGTGGTCTTGGTAAAAACGATAAATTGTCATAATATCCATAATAATATTGTACAAATCAGAGTAAAGGCCAACCGTGACGGTCAGCGTATTTTCAATAAGTAAATTGTCACTCGATTTCATTTCAATGAATCGAAATGATTTTGAGTGTTAAGTCTATTTAAAAAAAATACATATTCTAGTGAAGGTCTTTTTCACTATCACCACTTCTTAAAGGCTTTATTACTGCTTATATTTAAAATTCTTAGTTCATATTTTAATTTATTTAAATACCTTCGATAAGTGAAATGATCTTGGTAACTAATAGCTATATTTATAATTATATATGAATGGCCGTTAAACAGAATTGTAGATATTTATCCTATCAATTAAAGATAATCGACCGACGATATATTATATTAAAATGGGGGCCAAGAATGTGATAATATTCACCTTCAATTATAATGGAGATTTTTTTAATGAAGATAACAATCGCCTGAAGCCGTAGATGGTTTTATTTTGAAGTACTCACTTCTTTGGAGATGAAAAATATAGTTATTAACGTATATTGCCTTCTAGAAAGGCAAATTCCTTAACTAGTTGACCCTGGGTTTTATTTTGATATAAATCTAGGGAAAAGTTAAAAGCTACCTGACCTGTAATTATAACTCTTTAAAGATTCGGTAATGTTGAAAAAAATCCGGTTAATCAAGTTTCAATTATTCGTCTAATTGATAATTACAAGGTTGATTGTACATTGCTCAAAATTGGCCTATTGATTTTTTTTGGGACCACCCTCGAAGGTTGTGTTGAGATTCAAGGATTAAAATACTATTTATCTAGTAAGGCCAAATAGATAATTTTGTGGCCTTCAATTATCTATGATTATAATATACATTAAAATTGTCCAATTGTAGGGAGAATTTCATCATATTCAAGTTTTGCTTGGAGATAAATTACTTTAATTTTTTTAATTATAAACGTGTTGAAACATTCACCTGCAATAATTGCATTACATTTTCGTACAAGACTAAACATTCACATTAATACAAAAATGTGGCACAATTTTTATTCAGCTTTGAATTTTCAGAGCGTAAAATCGTAAAGGATGTCCGAAAAAAGTATTTGAGTAAATTATCATATAAATGAGCTAAGATTTTACCAGAATCCGATTACGATTTGAAAAACCTTTCCATTAATATTTTAAAGGATTCTACACTCACTATTTACATAAATAAATATATTCAGATAATAACATAATAAGGCTCATGTTGAATAATTCACATTTGTAAGAAGAAAAAAATTCGTGACCTTCCGCAAGACACACTTTTACTTCCTTTACGTGTTGACGAAGTGCTTCCGTAAAATTTTTAGTTGTACACATATTTTTTTTATATAAATGTTTTATTCAATTGAAAAAAATGCAGCTTGTTTATTTTTTCTTCCGTCTCATATTTTATATTTTGTGTGCAAACATTCAAAATATCTTAATGTAATGTCATAACATTGGTCGTTTTCACCGCAATTATCCCCACATTTAAAGATTTTTGTCAAATTATAAATAGACACTATGTGTTACGTGATCAGTAAAAGTATTTTTATCGAAGAAAAAAGCCTCTTTTGTTTGATATCAAATATTTTGAAAAAAATGTTGTATTATATAATTAATTAATGTAATTATTTAAAGAAAAAGAATAACAAATAAAAAAATAGGGCATGTATTGAATCCTGCTATAATTATTAAGATATAATAGGCAATTTCATTAATTTAGCTATTGGTAATAAGAAATCGAGAATATTATTGAATTCTTGATCCAGGTTTACTCTGTTTTCCACTATTGTAAGGTAAATAAAGAGTTGCGCAAAAGTCCCGGGGTGGGGAAAAGTCCCGCTAACATTTTGATTGCACGTCATCTTGGTTATGTGAGGTTTAGATTAGTTTCTCTTAAAGCATTATGTTGTGTAGACAGCCCAATTTTATTATGAATAAATATTTATAATAATTATTATTATATTACAAATTGTAGCGGGACTTTTACCCCATCTGTTATAATGTGCAGTTAAATAGATCGTTATTTAAATCGTAAGTTAAATTTAAATAAATTCATACAAATCAAATCAAATATCAGCATCTAGACTTCTTCAGGTTATTGTCAAATATTACATCATATTATTAAATCATGTGTTTATAATTATTTTTATAAATGTAGAGTTTACTGTTGTTATTTTTTCTTAATCCTCATTTTTATAAATGGTAGTTTTTATTATGTAATATTACCTCTCATATCAAATAAAAAAGGTTATAGGTAAAAATATTTATATACTCTGTACACCTAAGTATAATTCAAAAGATGTTTTGTACAAACAACATATGTAAAATTCAAATAAAATAAAGAAAACCAGCGTAATAGCTCAGGGGATAAGAAGCGTGGCTACAAATACTGTGGTCATGGGTTCAAATCCCACTAAAGACAAGAACTTTTAAATTGATTTGATCGGTTATTACGATTGGGAGATCGGGAATAATATAATCCCAATCGATCGTCGTTTGTGTCTAAAAACCTTCTCAAAAAGTGTCTCGTGGCGTAATAATGTTAAATAAAAATTCTAATACTACTACTAAATATAATTAAATAATTAAATTTGGAGAATTGACCGTGATTGTTTTCCAATTTTCTTTTATTAGGAGTAAGATCTTGGGAATAATATTATTAAAATCATAATCAATCGTCTTGATCCAGGTTTACTCTGATTTCCTGTATTGTAAAGTAAATACTGATTATTAAGTCGGTGACCTGTGTAACTAGTAATGGTTAAGATCACCGACAAATAATTAACACTTTGTTGTATATAAAAAACCCTTTTTAAAAATAAAAAAGCTCCTCGGAGTGTAAATAAATATGTATATTTTTACATGTTATATATGGTTTAACGACGATGTGAATTATCTCCAGTAATGGGAAGAGTAGCTAATCGTTTCTTAGCTTAGAGGAAGCCAAATAGTTATAATCATATTCGACATCATTATGTTCTTGTGACATTTTTAGGACAATGTTCGTCTGTTGCGCAATCTTTCGACTTCCTCTCCATTTTTTCAACTCTTATTTATGAGTAGTGTGTGAAGAAAGCCTTCTTTGTCTCCATCCATACGGAATGTTAAAGACTTCCGCGTGAATCAAGGGTTTATCTCTTCCTAGTCGGTTAACGAGTTTGGTGTTTTGTTACGAAAAAGGGTAACTTGAGTAATGCGGAAGACGGACCGAAAAAAAAAACAGTCAATAAACAATTTCAAAAGTCACCGTTGCACCGTGTTTCCCTTCGGTATTGAAGAAATAGTACAAGACGACAGTTTTACGATAGCGAGTTTCTCCTTAAATGGGACGTTCTACTTTCGAGGCGATTTCCTCAATTAATCGCCGTACAAAATATTATTACACACCGACACACATTAACTGTGACATCTTCTTATAATAAGCTATACAGAAACATTATAAATTGTACGGTTATGTCAATGAACTGTGTGCACATGTTTCCGTGTGACTACCGAAGTCAAATGACATTGGACGTGGTTAGTTCTTGCACGGTTTATTATATTTTTTACATTTACTATTTGAAACATTTATCATGAATTGCAAATCAATTAACATAGCTTCTCTAACGAAATCTATGTTTAATAAAAAAAATCCCATTGTAAGATTTTTCACACCTCTAAAAACTCACACTTTTTTTTAAAATTTAAACACTTTGCGAAATTGGCTAGCTTGTCATATTAGCAAACACTCAATATTGATAAAATTTTCATTAATATTTTTTTTCTAAAAATTGTGAATACGTATAAAATAAATTTTCTATAATACAAATCACCAGCATTAATATTTTAATTGGTTTTGCAAATCCCTAAAAAAAATGTTAAAAATATGCTGTTATTTGTACGTATCATTAAGTATACAATTTTTTAATGAATATTTAGTCTATTAAATGCAGTTTGGAGAAATAGAATACGATTGTTAAAAACTGTAGAAGTTGAAATAATGATAAAATTGGATTTAAATTAGAATTTGATTTATGTTAAATAGTATCCCAAATCAATACAAATATTCTGATAACTGCGATTACTTCGATATCTGGATACTCTGTATTTTATTTATTTCAGGATAAATAATGTATAGGACAATATAGTGGCAAGTCGTGGACACTTATATATTGGTAAACATATTTTTTTTCTCAAAAACTATAAATAATTCTAAAGCAAAGTTAATTGTAATCAAATCATACTTAGGTACTTTATTTATTTATTTAAGAATACTTTTTTAACAGCTACATTCGTTTCAAATAAAAATATGATTTTATGGATAGCATCATGATGTACACAATTTATAATTAATATTACTTTGGTGATCAAGCTGGTGCATTAAACATGACGTAAGCAAACTATTAACAATGTTGTTTCTTATGTTTGTAGAGCAAACTTCAAACCACAAGCAGCTGGTAATATTGTATTATATTAATGCGGTTGTGTACTAAATTAACCATTCTAACCCAAATCAAACATCATGTTCTAACTTATAGCAAACTAGAATGATAACCGTAGGTGACTAATCTGTCCTTTGGACATATTTAAAATTTGACATTTGTTTCAAACATAATAAATTAATATTGCAGGTATTGTGAGTATAATGATGTATAGAATGTGGAGTAGTATCAGTCGGTCCATGTGGAAACTGGTCATCCTGATTACACACAAGGAAGGTGGCTGTTCTGATATAACATTGCTGGCTTATGTCACCTGGAAGGTACTCAACACCTTGCACAATACTTGCACCTCATTATACACACATAAATGCTGCTTTTACCACCATTACCTACACTTGTTGCCTGATATTAATAAAAAAGAGAGAACTCCACAATTCAGTCTTTGTGTGCACCCTTAATCGCCACAGTTACATACAAACTCTGACCAACATTTAGAAAATGTTTATATGTCTGTCCAGGTACGTATAAATAAAAATTATAAAATGCTTTTATGGATATTAAAGAGGTAAGGGTATAAATAAAATGGCGTAATTATTTTTATTGCAATATATGTTTAGTTTTTGACGAAAAGACCTGCTCAATTAACAAAAAAAAGATAGAGAATAGATTACCAATGTTTCCACGTTGTGTTGCTAAATATCTCCGTATTTTTCAGTGAACAAAGACTACATTAAGAACCAAAAAAAATATTTTAATCATTGTTTGATCATTTAATAAATTATTAGTTAAAATAATATATTATGTTTTATAATTATTTAATTTTCCCTATATTGATAAGCGGTTTTGGTATTATTGTTTTTATATTAATTTAAAAAAATACACTATATAAACGCATTTATTTTTTTAAATAAATAAAATATTAATCATTTTTCGCTCTAAAAAGACAAATAAACTAGACTTTTCCGTTTTTTTTCAGTGAGTAAATACACCAAATAAGTGTAAATATATGGAAATCATTACCTGGATAATGAAAATTTTATCTAAATTTTAAACTAATATCTGCATGAATTACTTTCTTACGAATATTAAATAAATATTTTCATTAATACAGTAACAATAACTAGTTTATAATAATTATATTTTAAGATACATAATTATTTTTATTGATATTTCGACATAAACCTTTATAACCTTTACCGGCAATGATCATGAAAGAATGTAGTAAAAATCCACTTATGTAATAAACCCCATTAAATAAGAATTTTTTGGAATATTTAACGATGACAGCAATTAAAAATATACAGTTATTATATAACGGTAATTATTAATATATTATGCTGAAAACCTAAAAAAAAGACGCACGGTTACATATTGATAGGTTATTAACACAAATACGTATACATAAGAAGCTTATTTATAAAGATATTATTTGAAAACGTATGTAATGAAAGCTAATACGGTGTTTTAATAATTAATGTATACATTAAATGAAAACAAAACCTATGTAACTATAACCTAAACCACTAAAAAAATTGGTCTAATCAAACAACTCTTTATTTAAAAATAACTTAAACACATCGTTTATTCTGACACTATTGATTTATTAAGATTTATTTACCTTATCGCGTGTACACGTAAGTGTTAATAGACAATAATTACAAATAGCTAATTTGTAATTAATATTTATTGTAAACACTCCTATAATATTATAATATTGTTGGTTTATGGTGGCAACTTTCACCATAAGAACTCTCCTCTCTCACAATGTACCAAACATATAATATTATTCTTCATTGTATGCTAATGAATAGTTTTCAGGTTAACGGGACATGTTTTACTCAATATAATATATTAAAATTTCTTTATTATGCATAAGTTTTTACAATGATAGATAGAACAATACATATTTGGAAATAGTCTTAGGTGTACAGAGTGTATAAATCTTTTTACCTATAACTAACATGAGAATGTTTTATTGCAATTTGACATGAATAATACTCGTAGTATTAAATTATAGAAAGAATAGGAAAAAAATAAAAACCCATTTACAAGTTTGGTTATTAATAAATAATAATTACAATAAAAGCAATATTATAATGTACATGGGTTTTCTGTATAACTTTAACAAAGTAATACTAAATACATTAATATATAATAAAAAAACATCACTACGACCCTTGAACTGTCTATAATATCGATGGAATTTGATTTTCAATAGTATATATTTGTTTGTATAATATTTGAATTGAATATTTTATTTAACAAAGCTATTCTTCGAATATCCTTGAGAATTTATCAAAACTAAACCAACGGCTTAGTGGATGAAAAACTTGCTGTTTTGTTTCCTCGTTTAGCAATTATTAAAACCGGGGTTTTGTTTCGTTATAGTAATAAACAAAACCACCAACGAGTTATTTCATTAGCATAAATATATAATAAAAATAAATATTGCTTTAGTATATCTTTATACAAATAAGTTCATTTGGATCAGTCAAAATCATTCCAATAAAAAGAGCTTAAATTCTTTCAACTTCGCCATTAAAAAAATACATAAGAGGAAAAACAATCATTTGAAAATTATACGATAATAAATGTCGCATTCCGACGTTTTTTTAAACTAAAATATTCAATGGCATATTACAAAGGTGAACTTGCATTATTAATTAAAATTTGAATAAATAATAAGGCAGTAGAAAAAGTGCACGTTTATTTACTTCCTTTAAAATCCTGTTATTTAAATATAATGAATTGTGAGGATATGTTTTTATTTTGAAGATTTTTTAAGAAATAAAAAATGTATTATGCAAAACTATATGTGAATAAAACGTATCGATTGTAATAAATTTAATGATCCAATGCAAATATTGCATAAGTCTCATCACTTTACGGTGGAAACTGTCACGGTTTGGTATTCTTCCTACACCATAATGAGTAAATAGTATTGTAAAACCCCTTATCAAATCCTCAACTGATTTTCTTCCGCATTTTTAATGATGGATACTTATAATGTGAAACTTAATTGTTATATTTCTCATACACAACATTGTTATAGGCATTTTTAATTCAATCTTAAGCTTGAAGGCTTCTTTTATAATTTTAGAAAGCGCCATTCTTTGATCCGTACGATTTGCATTTTATGACATAAAAAATACATAATTATTAAAAATTAATAAACCTTGTGTGTGTCTTTAGATGAAGTCATTATTAAATTTTGTAGCCATTTTTTTTATTATAAAATAAACAGTTGTTGTGTAAATATAGACACAATTTATTATAAGTACAAAAAGTATTATGAAAGTGCGTCGCTGCTGTATGAAAAGCGATAGTATTTACATATGTAAAATCTTTTGAATACTTATTTTCAATAGAAAAAAAATTACTCGACCAAAAACAATAACACATGACACTTTCTAGTTGCGTAACTACAAAAATCTTCTTCTGAGAAGAATTTTAATATTTAATATGGCAACACTTATCAAAAAATTTTAATGCAAAAGAAGACGTTACAATAATTCAATGTGAAAAAATTACATGCAATTTCTCTTACTCACGTTAAAATTGCGAATTTTGAACAGTATGAGGAAGTATGAACATCTTTAAATGTCTTTAGGTTAATTAGTCAAAACATAGCTTTAGAAGGCAATATTTTCTGTGAAATTCATATCAAATTGCAATCAACTTTGATATTATACCAACCAGAAGAATAGTTTGTTTATATGAGACTAATTGATAGCGACACATGTGCAAAATAGACGCATTATGTAAATTAGTAATAATAAATAGTCATAGGTTTCTACTTCCAGGTGTTTATTTATAAGTATTGTCATACATTCTTTGAAAACTATGCCGATGTGATTAAACCATTCATAAAATTAATAATGCTTAGAAAGAGCCAAGAAAGTAATTAATATGGAAGGGTAAATAAATATTTGAGGCGTTAATAATCAAAAAAGCTTACAACTCCAGTTCAAATTCAATTGAATAAATGGAGAAAAATCTACACCTTCTTTGGAATCATATTTTTAGAACATAAAATTGGGGGACAATTAAATGAATTCTGATTAAATATTATATCTTAGGTTTAGGCAATGCATATTTGAATAATTATAACATTTTATTTAAGAGCTATTTTTTGAACGCGTGATATATTTAAGTACTTAATATAGATGAAGATAGAAGTATGTATAATAAAAAAAATGTGGCCCAGCCGCAACTGATCGGGCCAACCCGGAATATGGGGTAATATTCCATGGTGGCAGTGATAACTAAAAATATACAATAAAAACAGTAATAAAAATGGTAGAAACTTGCAAGGGAAGCTCATGCATAAATTGTGATTGTTCTAAATTTGAAAATCAGTAAAATATGTATGTATAAATATGGGTCGGAATATTCTGAATTATGTGTTAATTGTATTGATTCTCCTTATTCCTGGATTCTAGACCCTGGATCAGGTTATACAAAGCTGTTACATAGATGGTTTATTTTTGGGTGGTTGTCAAGTACAAAAGTACAAATAGCCGCCTTGTGGCCCAGTGGTTAGTGTAACGGATTCGTGAGTGAAGACTCCCGGGTTCGATTCACGGCACCGGAGTCACTTGGTAGATCTAGCTTAGCAAACTAGATCTTAAGTACTCAGTGCTGTGTGGTGGCCTGGGAAACCATCTCTACTATATTCTCCCGTAAAGGCCAAGGTGGCCTGGCCAACCCCTTATAAAGGGACTCCCGTCAATAGGGAAGGCGTCACGATATACATACAAGTACAAAAGCTTATTTGAAGCAGTGCCTTGTTACAGTTGAAGTGTGGTTTCGTAATTTGTATAATATTGTGGTCGTCAGTATTGAAGATAGGTCAGTAAACCGGGAAGAGCGAAGCGAAAGCAGGTCACCAATGATATACAGGTATGTTCACTATAATACCTGTAATATAATATTACTATAGTGTTGTGTGTAATATGTACATATAGTGGAGAGATTGGTGGCGCTCTCGAATTCGGTGAAGGCTGTTTGGCGGTCGCAAGGAAGTTGATTACATCTTGAGGTGACCATCGTGTGAGTAAAAATTATATTAATATATTTTTTTAAATATTAACCAGCGTAATAGCTCAGGAGATAAAAAGCGTGGCTACAAATACTATGGTCATGGTTCAAATCCTACTCAAGTCAAGAATTTTTAAATTGATTTGATCGGTTATGACGATTGGGAGATCGGGAATAATATTAATAAAATCCCGATCGATCGTCGTTTGTGTCTAAAAACCTTCTCAAAAAGTGTCTCGGGGCGTAATAATGTTAAATAAAAATTCTCTTTGTGATACTAAATATAATTATATTATTAAATTTGGAGAATTGACCGTGATTGTTTTCCAACTTTCTTTTATAAGGAGTAAGATCTTGGTAATAATATTATTAAAATCATGATCAATCGTCTTGATCCAGGTTTACTCTGATTTCCTGTATTGTAAGGTAAATACTGAGGCGATTATTAAGTCGGTGACCTGTGTAACTAGTTACCGACAGACAATTAATTAAAATGTTGTGTATAAAAAACCCTCTCAAAAGAAAACAAATAAAGAAAAAAAATAAAGCTCCTCAGGGCGTAAATAAATAAATAAATAAATTGATTATGGAAAATATCCTTCAACTTGCTATATATTTTTAATATATCTATCGCAAAGCCTGATATTGTATGTCAAGTTCATTAATCACACTGATTAATATGGGCAAAATTTAATGATGATAATAAATATAATCATTTAATAAAATTCAAATTCTTTCAAAAATTTTAAGGAATTCCACTAAACAAACATAGTATGGATTATTTTCCACTCCAGACATAAAAAAATATTTGTCTTTCTACACATTTACTTAATATATTCAACCATATATAAAAAAATGCTTTAAATTATAAATTAAATTGGTTAAATATAATTTATACAAATGTAATCAATAAACAATGTATACATGAAATCGGTTTTTCAAGATTCCGATGCTATATTGTTGGAAACACCGGTTTTCTTGTTAAGTAATATTTTTCCCGGGTAGTGTTTGCATGGGTGATCATTGAGAACACAGCATGTTATAATTTTTTTTCAAAATAAACATATATACAAGGTGTTGGGACAATTAATCAAGTCTAGTTATGTACATAGTTTAATATTATGATCACAAATCGCGCAAATTTTTACACGAAAAAAATGAGGCTGATTTATTTGGAATTTAAATTATTAAAATGTATTTTTAAATTATGGTTATTGTAGTAGGTAGTGGATATTTTTGGTTAAAGGAAAGGCGAGATAGTGACCGGCGCCAATGGAGAATGCCGTTCAAGGTGATTACTTAACCGTAACATCTCACATAATTTAACATAATAAATAATTAAGAAATATTGATTTTAAATCAATTAATTTAATATAATAAGATCATTTATTTTTTTGAAATTATTCAACGTAAAAGGCAAATGAACAATGTATATATCTCTCCATTATATTCTAAGTATGAACGTAATAATAAATTTGATTTATATAATTCTCGTGGCTACCTTGATTAGTGGAGGGCTTAATTGACGGTCATTAAGGTTTGTTGATATACAATTAGTTCAAGTTCATATCACTATCGATTTAAATATTTTTTAAAAGGAATAATCTCCTTCAAGTCAGATCACATTTATTATATTATATTCTACGTCAAACTATATTACATAAACGAATGTGTATTATTAAAATGTATACTTTCACATCGCAAACAATGATATTTATGTATGAATACCTTACAAATACTATATTGAACATAAGATTATGATGAAGTTTTAATGACGTTACGAGTTTCTTATAATATTTTTAATGTAAAGCTCACGCATAATTATGTAATAGCGAGTAACAAAAACCATATTATTTGAAATGGTGTGACTGTTGAAAAACACGCAATTATCCAACTGTAAGTGCTACTTATTATAAATTATATTATGCAATGTGATTTCTTCCCCCAGATAATAAATTACACATTAAAATATAATGTAAAACGCTTCATTGTTGGACGTTTCAAGTCGAATTGTACCCGTAAATCTAGATTAGGTGTATTTTTATATTTATGAAATCTGATGATTGTAACGATGCATTAAAGTCACGAAATTTATGTAATATTTCGATCGAGTCGTTAATTTTTATTACGATCCAATATTACGATAATACTTATTTCATGTAAAATTATGAAAGCGATAGTAACAAGAGCGAAAAGTGCAGCCTTAATAAAAATGATGTGGGTATCTCGAAATGAAGTACATATTTAGATTTCTTATTTTTCATATTATAAGACAGGGATCGGAAATTTATTTTCAAAAGGGCCAGTTTGTAAAACAATAATTAGGTTAATATTAAACAATAAAAATAATATTTACACGTCAATTATGTTACTATTTCTTTCTATGTCAATATTTCATTGAGTTCAACAATATTACACCGTGAATTTGTTTATATAAAAAATCAATATTCAACCCCCAGGCCGTGGCTTAAAAATACGGTGTCAAGTATTAAATTTATTTATATAATTATGGCATTAATTGATTTCGATCGATTAAATACTAACTTTACTTTATTTAAATAAAATATGTATATATTAAGGGAGTGCGTTATCTTCTATTTTAAACGTGTTAAGGTGTAGCTATTCATAGTAATGTTATATTTATTATTTAAATCAAATAAAAATTGTAAATAAAACACGTAACATATGATGTAATTGGTCAACATAATGTTATGTCACGCACTACAGTATTTTACCAAATCATTATGCGAAGGTTGCGATTATTCGAGAGCCTTGAAGTTGAGATTCACATTTAGTTGACTTATCGTATTGAAAAAATACAACCAAAATATATTCGTATAGTGTCTGTATTACACTCAGTTTTCTTATAGTCTCGTACTCGTATTTAATCGGCTGTATTTTAATGGTTTATTGTTGATGAGCAAGTATGTTAAGGTGAGGCATGTGTTTTATTATTACGACAAGATGTTTGGCCTGTTGTCGTTGCGAAAGTTCACTTGGTCAAGTTGGGAATCAAAATATAACATGGTGAAATGTTTGACATTTCTTATATTTAACGACAAAATTATTGACAGTTAACTCAGACAATTAAAACACGTATAAACGGCATTACGTATGGACAATATAATAATGTGTGGGTTTTGCATATACGCAAAATTGATTGATGAATTGGTAACCTGTTACATATTTTAATATACATATAACGGATAAAATTTATTTAAAAACATTTGGAAAATTGCCTTCCTAAAAGTCAGTTTAAAAGTATTTTTTCATTCATTCATAGATATGGCAATTATTATTAAAATAATTTTCAATGAAATTGATCCGCCAGGCATTTAATTATTTGAATTATTATTGAGTAAAATATTATTAATATTTTTCCTTTGCAATGACATTATTTAAAACACACGTCGGCTTATATTCATTTCATTCGGTACATTTTTACTATATATTTTTTTAATTTATGCATATTTAATATTAGGTAGCGGTTGATACAGTTTGTCCTTATTAACGATTCACGACGAATTACACGCGCTCGAACCGTTACGTTATATTAATTTTAATAATTCATATAATAACTGAGTAAGCCACTATGATTATTATCAAGGAAACAAAGCCTTTATATCAAAGAATATTATCAAGGAAATGCACATTCTTCACAATGGGTAGAGACCAAGAGGGCATTTTGCCAGAAGACGGACGTATTGTATGATGCAAAATGCTTATCGCGAAGGTGATGATTTTTACAAATTCAATACAAATCGAATGCAGTATAGAATAATTCATTACGATAGTAACAATAGAGAGGCGAATGTTCGTCAGACACTTGAGGCAACGTGAACAGAATCACAACATTGTTATAACGTAATACGTAACACGTGAGAAAGGCTTCATGGCTCATTTGATAATGCATATTATTAACCAAATATATTCAGGAATCACCCAGACCTAATCCTGTAAATTATAAATACGATAAATTATATTTTATTTACCTAAATCGCCTCGACGTTTGTGTATTTTAGTTAATTAATAGGGATGTTTTAGACGGACATCGTTATTTAGTTAAGAGTTAAGCATGTACCATAATCACCTTGCCATTACAAGAAAAACCTAATGCGGTTCAGCAATGCATTTGTTTTTTAGACAGAACAACGTGTTAGTTGTCTGTCGGTGATCTTAACTATTACTAGTTACATAGGTCACCGACAGAACGGCTCTGTCCGACTTAATAATCGCCTCAGTTTTTACCGTACAATACAGAAAATCAGAGTAAACCTGGATCAAGACGATCGATCGGGATTTTATTAATATTATTCCCGATCTCCCAGTCCTAATAACCGAGAAATATATAAGAAATACAACAATATATAAAAATTATAAAGAACATCAAGAATGCTTAAAGTTAAGGAATTCTTCCATACTTCTCATGAATGCACAATAGGGCATGATAAATATGTCATTTTCCGCCACACTGGCATTCCATTCATTCAAATGAACAATAGATCTGGTTAATGGGGTTGCAAACAAGGAGTGAGAGCGACAGCGCGTATAATTTTCGGGAACAAATTAACTGATGCGACTAAGTATATCTGGGATTGAAAACTGGCCTCTAATCACTCGAAAAACCAATCGCATCAGTGCCACATCTCTGCGGAGCTCGAGAGAGTCATACCCGAGCATTCCCATAAGGAATTTAAATAAAATCTTTTCACGAAGATTGTATTTTAAATGAATTCAACCAATATCAATATTATTTTTTGTGATATTTAAGGATAAACCGGTTCCTTTACATCGTAGATGCTTATAATTTTTTTCGTAATTATGTTACATTTTTTACATTTTAGTTTTACATAAATTCCATTATTAATTTATATAAAAATGTTAATGCCTTATTTATTTCGCATGTTTGTAAGTAACCAATAGTTATGTTTGGTGATATCGTAACAATTGATAATATAGAAATAAATAAAAGTGGATATTGTTTGGATAACCTTAACATAAATTATATCATATTTAGTTCAGCAAGTAAATAGTAATCTTGTAAATTTTATACAACTTCCTTTCAATATTTCATCAGTGACGGGAAGAATATGCACGGATTTAGTTCAATATCGACACTACATATTTTATTTTAAATGAAATCGTATCCTTAAAGGAAATTGTGCCAATAGTTTTAATGTGGATGTGACAAGCTGATTTCCCTTTGAAAACGAGCAACCTTCATTTAACACGTTTAATGCATTATTATAATAATGATAAAATAAATGTTGAATTATACATATCTATAATTGATGAACGTGTGTGTATCTTGTATGTCTGTACGGATAAATCCCTCAACCATCAGTGTTACCAGATGGAAGAATAATATTTTATATAATTATTTTTCTACAATTAATTTAAATATAAGACTGCCTCATATTAGTGTTTTCCCGATACTATATTATTGTATCCAGTCTTGCAACAAACACGTGCTTCATTTAAATGATAACACTATATTAATTATATCATAAATTAGTTCGTGTTCCAAATGTATGAAGTTCAAACAATATGGTTTTATTTTAAAACATCATTTAACCTATAAAATGAGAAATAGTAAAATAGTCCTATTTGACCGGCAACTAATGTAGATTGATCAATTATCTATTACACATTTCATGTCTCTGTCAATAGAAGGTATTTTTATCGTAAACTGTTATATTTTATAAATAATATTCAAACGGGGTGACGGATGACAGGCAGTGTTACCAGACGGAAGAATACTATTTTATATTATTATTTTTATTACAATTAATACATATCTAAAATCCGAAACGGATATTTTAATGATAATGAGACTCGATTTTTAGATATTATGACGAGTGTTGTTATCATAAGAAAACCGTATTAAATTATTTTATTTTTAATTTGCTTTGAAAATTCAAACATCTTCTGAATGGAAAAATAAACAACTTATTACCGTCCTATAAAAAAAAACATTAAAAAATTGAAAATTTAAATTAAAATTACCTTAGTATAATATACTATTTTGATTGATCACAGGCGCTGATTTATTGCGGATCTAATATTATACATATTTTACCACGCTTGATTTCTCCGGTTTTATCTAGGCGTTTGATCATGACATAATTGGTTATGTGGATTACCTATTTATTGAATAAAAGCATAACAGTTGCGCAATATAATAAATAATAATATTTAATATGGACGTGGTGAGAGTTGATTATTGGTGTGTAGTCACGCCACAAGTGTTTGAGGAAGCCATTGCTCAGACTCGTCGGAATAGCGCATCTTACACGCTAAATATTCCTAACAAATCAGTACTAATTTGTAATAAATTATATCAAAGAGTGTTCGTTAATAATCTCTGATGCTGTCAGATTAGCAAGCAAGTTAAATATATCGAGGTTAAATAGCAAAAGCGCGGTAATACTTCGATGGGTTATACGTATCGACAAATTGACAGTTTACAAGAAGAAAAGAAACAAATATTTTTTAACAAATATTATCGAATATTTTGGTGCGAACATATAGGTTTGGCTTTCGTTTAATGTAGAGATTCATTAGTTTTAATATTGTTTTGCTTTTTTTAAGTTAATGCCGTAAAAGGCGTAAATATCTGTCCCTACCTATGTTTACGGAGAGTGTGCACAAATTTTTATCTTATTAAAATCTTTTCTTCTTTTTTTTCTCTTTTCTTTTTTTAAATTTATTGTTAATTTTTTATTGATTTTTCTTTTCTATTCTTTCATGTTACAACTGACGAGTGCTGCACTATCATCACGACGACTTGGGATCCCCCGTAATGCTCCAGTGGTACTGCAGTATGATATAATAATATTATATGTAAAAAAAATTAAAAAAATTAAATAAATTTTTGATGTGCTTTATTATTACTCTAAGATTTAGTTATAATTTAACCGTGCCAAAATTAAAATACATATATGACACAAGTTTTCACATAATTTTTTTAAAAATAATTTTCTGACATATTTAAGACTTGTATTACAATTAGTTTAGATCATTAACAGTAAAACTGAATATTTAATCCAAACAACCGATTTTTTTTTATAGATGAAACGTTTTTGTGTTTATACCACCAAGTTGAATTTAATGAATACAATATAATATAGATAGAAATAAAAATAGGAGTTAAGATGGTGATTAGTCAAATTATTTCAATTGTGTGTTATGTAAGGATAATTCTTAAAGCCTTAAAATAATAAATAGTTCAAAATGCTTTTCGGTCATTATAATAGTTAATGGATGTACTTAGATTTATAAATAACTTCCACCAATTCCTCATTTTGGATATAACTATTTTTATTTTTAACGGCTACTTTAACCATTATTAAATATTTCTTTTTTCCACACTGCTTTCTAACATTTTCTCAATATTAATTGACCAATTTTCCATGGCATTATTATCGCAGATAAATTTAAGCAATCGCCAATGATCTACCGATTTCTTTGTGAGAATCCTTACGTTTATTTATTATAAATTATAATTGTTTGTTAGTTGTAACGGAAGTTGTTCATTACAAGATTCCTGAGAATGTTTACATAAGAGTGACCATTACATGTGCTTCTTGCTGCATTGAGATACCTCCATGTTTCTATACATTTCTTATCTCACAGTTAACTATCAAGATTATTATTAACACTATGAAGCCTTCATACACTTACATAGGGGTGCATACAATTCTATAGTAAATAATCTTTATTATATCATTAATTATTGATGAAATCTCGGAGGAAATCCTTCAAAACCTATGAATTAAGTGCCCATAATTAGCAAATACGAAGGAAGTCACGGCGACTTTTAATGATGTCATTGTTTGAATATATAAGTATAAAATAATAAAAATTCAAATAATGGACTTAATGTTTGGTTTTCTGGATTGAAAATGAATATTCTTCGTAATGAGTATTTTAGATTATTAATGGTTAAAAAGTTAGTTTGAATGATCTCTTTTGATAATGTTTTTTTCTTGGCAGTATCAATATTTTTTTTATCGTTACTCATCTCAGAGACATTTTCAAGCGCATTTGTAAAACTAGTCTACATATATGATTATATTTTTTTTCTCAATATATTATATATTATCGTCAATATAATTTCTCTCGAGCCGCCTTGTGGCCCAGTGGTTAGTGTAACGGATTCGTGAGTGAAGACTCCCGGGTTCGATTCACGGCACCGGAGTCACTTGGTAGATCTAGCTTAGCAAACTAGATCTTAAGTACTCATTGCTGTGTGGTGGCCTGGGAAACCATCTCTACTATATTCTCCCGTAAAGGCCAAGGTGGCCTGGCCAACCCCTTATAAAGGGACTCCTGCCAATAGGGAAGGCGTCACGATATCAACTATAATTTCTCTCCTATCTTAATTCTTGAAATCAACTTACAATAATCAGATTGTTTACTAATAATATTGACCTTTTTATATTATTCAGTAAAAAATACCGCCAGTAGAAATGAAAAACGATTAGAAGGGTAATATAAACGTTGGATTTCGTAATAGGTACATTTTCAGCGATGGTTGAAGTGCAATTAGCCTTAGATATGCTCGTTAATTTGTAGGTACTATGATGTAAGCCAAACACTTGCGCAAGTGAAAAGGGCCCACCGATAAAATATGAATAATGTGACTCAATCAATTCACTTAATATACATATTTAACTAAAAAAGCCTTCTTATAAAGTATACTTGAGTGATACAAAAAAACACCACACTTTTACATGATTTACAGACTAGACTAATCCCATTATTTTAATCTTTGATACTGGTTTAAATATATGTATTACAGGTTATATATTTTTACGCTATCAGCTGTGTAGATAAGCCTCAATATAGGATATCACAGAGAGAAAGTTTAAGAACATAACGTTTTGCCACTTAAATATGTTTTCACTTATGTTTAAAGATTATTGAATGGGATTTTTCTCGGGTTCATGATGTTATAGGTTCTTATTGTATGTTGCATTTGGGTATACGAATTCTGAATAAAATGTTTAGATAACTCACCATACAGAGTTGAAAGGGTTCGGATTGTTGGCTGAGAAGGTGTTATGGTTGGATGATGAAAACTGAAAGTAGTATGTATTGTTATTATGGAAACACTCGTAACGATTGTGTCGGTATGGAGCAACGCGCATAAGTGGACAACCACAGACGATGTCCAAAGACAGACTGGCAACGATTTCCAAGTCGAATACACACCTCTGTTCACAGTGTTGTGTAATGGAATAACAACAACACGTAACATATCACAACCAGTTGCGGAAGAGTGGGACTCACAACCGAGAAAATACCTCTGGGGTGGATCGAACCATCTAGATTTTACAACCACCCCCTGCACACGCCGCGCCGCACACCTTGAATGGGTCAAATGATACATAAAATAAAGTATTATATTGTATAAAAACAAGATTATAAACTACCACAAAAAATAGAAAATAACACACATACAAAGAAAGAAAAGAATATTATACAAACAAATCATGTCACTCTCACCATCCTATCCAGAAACTTACTAGAGTCACTCTCCGGGAACTCAGCTAAAAGGTTATTCAGGAGGCTGATAGCTTCTGGTATGGGAGAATGAACATACGCGTTAGTACGGGAAAAAGGAGGTGCTAGGAGATTATGGTGCCTGGTTCTGTTATAAATCTGAGGTACAAACAATTTAAAATGTTCCAAGAGAGTGGGAACATACACATTCCCATGCATCAGGTTAAAAGCAAACCGAAGCAGGGATATACGTCTTCTCAGGCTAAGAGACAGAAAACCAAGCATGCCTAAAAGATATTTCGAGAGAAAGAGGCAGGGATAAAATTGATACCGCTTCATGTAAAGTGTCCTAAAAAAAGACAGACAACTGAGCAGTATTCAAGTTTGCTCAAAACAAGCACATTATACAGCAGTCCTTTGGAATATTATATTTATTTATTTATAATATATATATATATATATATATATATATATATATATATATATATATATATATATATATATATATATATATATATATATATATATATATATATATATAATAATTGAGTAGCAACAAAAATGAAGATTGTGAGGATAGTCTTACGTCTTCACTGTATATGATTATGATAGTTTTTAATTTACGTATAATTGATTTCATCGGTTATTACGAATGAATATTATTAAAATCCCGATCGATTGTCTTGATCCAGGTATACTCTGATTTCCTGGATTGTAAGGTAAATACTGAGGCGATTATTAAGTCTAGCCCAATCTATCTTATTAGTAATAGTTATGATCACCAATAGACAATGAAAGCCACTCGGGGCACAAATATATAAATATCCTAGTAAAAGATATTGTATAACAGTGAATTTTCATACAATATCACTGGTTATACCCATTTTAATTGATGATATTTACCATCACATTTAAAAAAAAAGGAATAATATTTAATTATATGTACGGAGATTTTAGATAATGACCTATATTTTCAAATCGATTTTTTGTTTAATAAGTATTTCAAAAATACAATGAATTTAAATTATAATAATCAGGCTCATCTTGAAATCAAAATATTTCTTTAAATTGCTTATTTTTTTATCAATTAAATTAGACAATAGTGTCCAAATAATGAGTCATCAGATGCATATTTAAATTAAAAATATGTTTATCATTAATTGCCTACTTTTGTAGGCGAACAAGCACACTATGAGATTACAGTAATCATAATAAATGCACTAAATGACTCAGTCACATATTTTAAATTGTTTTGATTTATAACTAAAAACATATGAAGAGACTGTCTTCAATCTAAAGATTGTTTATTACTGACTATAACTTATAGAATTATTTAAAAAACATTAAATTATATGAACGTTTTAATCATATTTCCATATATTAAAACTGTGCCATTAATATTATTAATTGATGTAAATGACGCACATCGATATTGAACCATGTCCGGTTTAAAGGTCATTTGCGTAAATTAGATATAATAATTTTTTTTAAAGAAAAACAATAAATCTAATTCACAAGAATGCAATGACTTTTCTACGTGACAGTTCTAACAGTTGTAAAACTTTCTACAAACTTAATATGAATCATATACGAAAGATTATTATTACCTACAGAGAATTTCGCAATAATCCACACGACTTGAATTGAATTGGTTCAAATATGATATTTGGTTCAGAATTCAACATAAGTGTGCATTTAATATAAATTAATTGTAATAAGAGTAAATTGTGCTTATTACAGTATTCTCTATTCACTTCAATATTTTTATGTCTTTAGATGATTAAATTATAGTTCGAATCATATTTTTTCAAAAGGTTTATTTTATAAATGTTGGAAGATATGTGTTATATGTTTAGTTTGGTTTATCTCTCGACAGTAAATTAAATTGTACTCTTCAATACTCCTAAAAGATTGAAGGGGTTTGATAAGGTCTTGATTATGTAGGCATAATTATAAAAGAAGATGAATATATTGGATAAAGTGAATTGACTATTACGTAAAAAAGGAATCATGATTAGGATTGTGTGCCTTGGTGCAATTTAGATATTATTAAAATTGATTCAATGCAATGTTATCGCAATTTAAAAAGCGTCCACAGCTGGTCAAGTATGACAAATCAAGATAAAAATATTTGTAGTTACATCACGGTGTAGCTTTACTCGTATTATTATGTCAGGTCGGCATGTCAGATAAAATCTCAATATTTGAGGAAATCTATAAGAACATCACGTATTTTTGTATTTGTTCACTCAGTATAAAGTGGATTAATAGCTTTATTAAGTGCAGGTGTACTAAAGACATCCAACTCGTTTGTGTGTTCTCAATTCAATACACTTTTATAAAAAATCCACTATATTTCGTTTCGTGCGGTGATGGAAAATTCGAGAAAAATTATTTTTTAGTCTTACTGAAACAATTTTTTTTCTAGAACAAGCCGGTTAGATGCGATGGTCAAGTGATGAAAATACACTTTCAATGAATGGTTAGAATTTTTACCCGTTACTGTTCTCGTGACCGACATATTATTTGTACTGTGAAACCCAAACCAAAATATAGCTAAAGTAATTATTTTTTTATATTCAAATGGTGTAATAATAAACGAAAGGTTAGGTATGTAGATGAAAGACTTAATAGCAATATATTAAGTTTTCTCCAATTTAAATTTGATTTGTTACCATAATCAAATAGTGCAAGCCTTTATTGAAGCAAAGGCTTTATTGAAAATATGAAAAAGACATTATATCTATGCGATTATTTTAAACTTAAATTTTTATTAATTGAGTTTAGAGATCATTAAAATTAACATCCTAACAAATTGAATACTTAACCTGTCATTGTATGTATTATAGGTAAATTTTTAACAAAATCATGTAAAATTAAACAAACTCATGCGTATCGTATTGGGGAGATTAATATAAAAATTCAACATGCATATTGTTGGAATTATAAAATAAACGAGGAAATTTAAAGGAGTATGAATTTCTCATGAGAACTTACATATCACTAAACACGTGAGATGAATGTGTAAATATTCGAAAAGTAAAGAAGGAAGTGAATTTATCTCTTGTATTACGAGCTAGGCATAATCTTATTATTCTAAATTAACAAAAAAACGGTTTTGTGTGGTCTTAATATGAAATTTCACCGAAAATATATAGCGATGTAATTCAATGTTCATGACCGTAACCTATCGAATTTTGGAAAGCGGTTTTTCAATTCCAATAATTTGATCGATCATTAATTTCCAGTTTGAAAGGGAAGAGACGAAGACCGAGTGAAATTGATTCATCAAAAATATTGCGAAATTTTTCACTTAAGTACTTTTTTAAAAATCTTATTGCTTGTGTTGGTGAAAATATTATGAGTTGAATGATTTTTATTTAATAATTAATCATTACAAAGCACTGCGTAACCCCTGAGATAATTTATTAACATCTTTCAGCTGTAAAATCATAACAATTTTACCTCATTTCTTTACGAAGCATGGAATGAAAGGGTCATTTTTAGTTATATCATGGTTCAGGTTGTACAGTTTTGATTTGGCTTTGTAATTTTATTATTTGTAGATACTTCTCGCGATAGTATTTTGTATTTGATTTGACATTGCATCCAGAAAATGGTGCAATCGATGCATTCGATATTGTTAGTATTGAATTCGTTATATCTTTCCATTGTATTCCGTTGTGAAATATAACTATCCATTCAAATGTCTAAGATATAAATATAAGTCAGTCAAATAACTAACCTTATTTCCTTGTACAATATGAAGACTATTTCATCGGTGGTGCTGGATATAATTTGATCGATCATAGTCGATTTCACATGAATGATTATATCCTTATTGAGATAATTTGATTACATATTGGATTGTAAATTGTCCAAGTCAGTTTGTTCACTAAGATGTTGTACATATATTTGGCGACGTGTGTGTACTTTTTAGTACGTTGCGTTTGTTTGTTTAGCAATGATTGGATATTCAAGGATTTGCTTACGAAATATTATATAATTGATAAAAAATGATATATTATTAAATTCGAATTCCTTTTAAGAATGCCTATTTTTCCGGGAAGAATTTATTATTTATTTATTCTATTATTTTGCACAAGTAAACGGTGACCTTTGCATTTAGAAGCTCGTCGGAGGTTAAGTATTGTGTAAATAAAAAAAATCATTGGGACGAATGATAAAATAATCTTTTGAAATTCTACGGAGGCCAAGACAATATTTTAAATGATTGTATTATAAGAATATAATTTTTTAGTTTTGGAATTCTTTTAAAATACCCAAATAAAGTGCATTCCGAGATAAATGTTTATAGTTAACACGATACAAGTATGAATATAAATTAATTTTGCATGGCTATGATCATGATAATATTTTGTGTACCTAATATATTCCCTAGAGAAAAATATTTAATTGAAGAAATATATAAGTAATTTCGTTTCAGTGTTCTGAAAGTAATGGTACCTATAACATATTTTCGTATAATTACATATATTTCAGCTAATAGGTCACTTCTGTTTATATATCAATGGGTTGAATGACCGGAAAACATGTCGTTCATAATCAATATTAAATAATTATAAACAGTTAGTCAATTAGTCATTTAATTACCTCAGTCAACGATAAGTTTACAGTTATTTTAGTTTTTGGAAACTAATAAATCAACATAACATTGGTTTTTATGGTTGAACTCGTTTGGGTTATGGTGATTTCATATAAATTTATTTGAGTTGAAAATAATCACAGATGCATTTTTCACCTTGAAAATGATTAGTTATTGTCTGTTATTCAGTGTATCAAATGAGTTTTGGATGCTGTATTCATAGTGGATTTTTCGCATTCACGGATCATTATTTTTTATTTTATACATATAGGTACATTTAAAAAAACAGATATTAACTGTTTTTAACAATTCTACCACAATAATAACTTCCGTTCAAAATATTAATATCAAATAATGTCATCGGCAATTAAAACCGAGAACCTTTCAGTACTAATGAATGTAATTTCAATAACGATTTGGTTGAATATAAAATAAATCAGTATTCTGATTCGAGTATCAACGATTCGATACAGTCTTAATATTTAATTACGACGACATAGTAAATATTAATTGTTTTGAATATAAAACCGGTACAAAATAAGGTTGATCTCGTTTTGCTTGAATACTTTCTCATGTATTATTAGGTCGATATTTCGAATAAGGATTCCATTTACGTATTATTATTGCGTAATGCTTGTTTTCTGATTTAATATTTTTATTGTTTAACTAAATATAATAAAGTGAAAGTAGATTGAATGCAGTTGTACCTAGTAAAATGTATTTTGCGGTCTGTACTTGTCGAAATTGACTGTTTGAGGTAGACAAATGCATGTAATATGGTGACTACATTGGAAAGTCAATATTGCTTAATAATATGATCAATAAATAGGCTATAGACTTTTTATAAATATTGTTTTTACCATTCAAGATACTGAATATTCATTTATTATTGTCATTCATGTCCACCAGTTTTAGAGGGTTGTATTTTTTTTAATGTTTTAGAAACTTTATCTGTGTTCTGGTGTCGCTTAATAATTTTGGCAACAAAATAATATTTTCCTTTTCTTGTAAATGATTGTAATCCAATTATTGCCTAGTTTAATTTACGTGTAAAATATTACTCAGTGATGAAAGCCAATAACAAAAATAATAAACATGTCTCAATTTTATGTGCTGTCTGGTTTCTTAGTAATGCATCTATTTATTATTTTCCTTCATTTATTCTTATCTATCAAAGGGATCATTAATTACAAATCCTTCTTTAGATTTTCAAAGTAGTAATAATACCTTATTAGGTTGTCCTTTCTCATTAATTCTATTTTCATTCATTAAGATTCGAGTGCTATAAAATTTTATCGAAATAACAAAGACATTTCATATCAAATGTAAAAGCTTACATGTTATTTATAAAAAGGAATAACTTAATATATTATGAATTAAGAGCAAATGGAAAGATATTAACCCACAAATTCCCTATTAAAAAAAAATGTATATATTATGTTTTTGCCTGTATTAAAATGCCGTACATAAATAACTACATTTTTATAAATAAACAAATATGTCTAATTTGGCACTGATTTGATTTAGATTCATTTCATCATCAAGTTAACTGATTTGTTTTCTGCCCAGTTGTCTAATTATATCGTGGCTTGGTCAATGGCCAGCTAGTTTGAATTTGGCTAACACAAGCACTTTTTTGATACCGTGGTTCATGTGGTAAGAAAAAAGATAAAGAACAATAATCTTAAATTCAAAAAATAATTTATTGTAAAACATTATATTCATCCAAGAGTTATCATGTTGTCGCTAATTTCTGAATAAATTTGCAGTTGACTATTTGTTTCTGACGGTATTGTAAATCGGGGACCAACAATGCATGCTTTTAATGAACAATGATTCTCGACTGTAACTCCCGAGTACACTAAACAATCTTGTAGGGTACATCTGTAAAAATAAAGTATACATAACATTGATAAACATGAATATTTATGTGTATCAAATCATTTTTAAATACTCACCCTTCTTTAATGACAACGTTGTTCATGATGATACAGTTTATGAGACAAACCTTGTTCTCTATAGTACAATTATTTCCAATTATTGTCCCTCTTAATGATGTTTTCTCACTTATCACACATTGATCATTAACAATGCAATCACCATCTATCTGTTTAGATTTAATATCACTATTTGGTGATAATTTAACTAATGGTATATCTCCAGCAATACCATTCCATTTTTTAATGATCTAAAAAACAAAGAAATTTTCATAAATATAATATTCCCTATTAAGCTTACATCTCGTTAGCTTACTTTGCTGTTAGCGAGACAATATGCTGAAAGAGTGTTGACTCGGATACCATAACAACTTGTCGGTACAATATAAGTATAGCACTTAATTATATCATTATTATAGCAATCCTTTGTTCCATAACGATGATCATTGAATGTAGACTTCGATCTGATCATGTTGTCAAAATTTTTAAGCGTTGCAAACTTGAAAACATCATTTTCAATTTTATAATTGGCTACAGATGTATTCTTATCATCGGTAGTCGGCTTAGACAACTGCTTCTTTACAATAAATGGCAAAAGTTCACCTTTGATAGTAGTGAAATGTTGGGCTTCATTTAGAAAGTCAACAATCCACTTCTTGAAAATATATACATGAGCGTCCAACATTCTACTACATATTTTAATAACCGGATGTTTCTTAAGAAAATATTGTGATAGTTCAACTATTTCATCAAAGTCACTAGCACTGGCTTGGAAAACTAATCTTTTGGTATCGTCGTCTATACCAATTAAATCTCGTTCGGGTTTATCTTTGCTTTTCGGGCCAGGTACTTGAATGTATTCTTGAGGGCCATTATCAAATACCATGGAAACTACCGATGCATCGTGTTTCCTAAAAAGGTCCAAAGCTCCGTGTAGTTGAGCATCTGTGATAAGATCACATGACACAATGAGAACATCGGTATAAATACGATCATGGATGTGTCGTAATGATTCTGCTGTACCCCAATCTTCATCCGATGGTACAGTTACATATTCTACTTTAATTTTCAAATCATATTTTTCTAAAGACGTTTGAATTTCTGATTTGTCCGAGTCCAATACAATCACAATGGCATCTGTAAGATTTTAAATTGTTAGTTTGATAAAAAAGTTTTATTTTTTATAAATTTTATAAAATAAACCTTGGAATCCATGTTGTTGAAGTAAATTCAACGGATACCATAGAACAGGACGTGCACCAACTGGTAATAGGCATTTTGGTGGGGCTCCTGGTACTTCTGGAAGACGACAACCACGACCAGCTGCTAAAACCACTGCTTGAAATTCACTTACTTGCATTTCTAAAAAGAATGGTTGTTATAAATAAATATTCATTAACATTTTATTAAAACTTGCACTGTTTTTATAAAGTCGTTAGATAATTACTAATACAAAAATGCGTAAAAATCATTGTATTTAAAAGAATAATATAAAAATACGAGTGCCTACTTAAAAAATCTTATATTTGTCTGCAATATGGTGCACGTTTGTCGACTATAAAGTGACAGCTACCGCGAGATGACGTTTAGTGTTGCCATTTACAAAAACTCTACAATGTCCTAAGTAAATGTATATATGTATGTAAAACTTTCAGAATTTTAAATGGTTTTAAAACTAAACGGAGCGTTTTCAGAATTATTTTTGAATAAATAAAATAAGTTCATGATTAATTAAATGCATTCCTTTTTTTAGGTATATGAAAATTGGTTGTAAAGGATGTAACATTTTCATATAACAAGCAACAATTATTTAGAAGGTCAGGTAGATCTTCAAATAGCAGAGTAAAGAAGGGAGTTTTGGTCGTTAATTTTTTATACACATGTACATATTATAGGTACGTGAACAATGTTAGCATCCTCACGTTTTTTATAGCTGTTTACCTTGTCGTTATTGAATCAGGTCGGATGAGTGCTTTACCAAGAAAATGTGATTATAAATGTGGCAGTTTTTTAAAAAGGAAATGTGAAAATACGATGGGGCGCCAACTGGAGTTTGTGTACGTAAAGCGTTTAGCCCGACAACGGTTTCAGGTAACAGTCGCTCGCCACCAGTCATCTAGGGAGGTAGTGTAGTTTATTTTGAATGGTTTTCAGTACGATTGTATGTATTTCGTGACCTATATAGTAAAAAATAGGGATAAAGTTACCATAAAGTGATAAACTAATCAACAGCCAGCACCTCGGAATTATTCAAATCTTTTTTTTTTAAAGACTTTAATAGTTTTAAACTAGTGTGAGGAGTGTTAATGTAAACAGTGAAATTATTTGTGTGTGCGATTTTGGATAAAAGACTTCAAAGGTATATTTTGAATTAATTTTTAAATACGTTTAGTTTTTCCCAGATTACATGTGATAGATTAACTCAATGCAATGTACGGGATGTGGTATTTCTTTTATGAAAAATACACATGGCTTTATTTCAATGATGCATATGCACAAATCTGTTTGATTTAATAAACTGACCAGTAGGATTTTATAAAACAATTTGATGATTTATGGTATTTTGATAGCGACAAATGATTATAGCCTTATAGGTACATATTCGTATAAATTATAAATTATAAAAAGGTTCTACTCATAGATATAACCATTCGATTTCGCATTACATATAAATAATTCGTGTCAATTTCGTGTAAACCCATGTATTGTTGCACTCTTTTCTCCTATTCGATAAAGGCATAAGTGTGTCTCCATCACTCAACAAATTTCTAGTGACCACTGAGAGTGCTTATGACAATACTTTGTAGTACTAGATGTATTTGAGTGTATGTTTGAGTCCATATGACGTGTAGTAACAATGCATTTACCCATTTTACTGTGAAATATAACTAAAGATATGAAGAGAGATGTTTACAGTATAATGTTTGCCAGGTAACTCATGTTTTTGGTCAATTGATCCATTTGAACTAAACACGCATTTAGCCACTCATGCGATATCTTATGTTTATATCTATGGTTCAATTGGGATAACATTTTATGTTTTTTGAATTTTTCCACGAAACGTGTAAAATTTATTTATGATGACATAAAGCAGATGTTAGTTTGCTATTAAAGAAAATTGGAAATATTTGATATTACATGGACAATGTATTGAGGTTATATGATCGTACGGTCGTGTGATTGTGAGATGGTTCAATTGGTTTTACTACGTAGTCGGAAATCGACATTTGGCGACTTTCAGTCAAGCTTAAGAGTTAAATTATACTATGATTATTATTGTAGCTTTAACACTTTACGACTCATCTCTTTGAATTCGTTTCAATTGGATATTTTTTGGGTACGTGTCGAGGTTTATTTGATTTACACTCATCGATACAAGCATATATGTATCCGCTACCCTTCATAATGTAATTTTGTTCATAAATCACAAATAAATAATATTGTAGTATAAAATATATTACTTTTATTTAGCTTAGTATGATTGAGAGGAAAACAAGGGATCGTAGCAATTACGTCTTAAGTTGATATTTTAATCCTTGTCAGACAATAAAATGATATTAAGAACAAATACTAATATTTTTGTATCCGAAACAAATCATAATAATTCAAAACGATGATTAAATTTAATAAATAAAATTTTTACTGTACCTATTATATTTATGGGGAAAATGCTTGGTTCTTATAATTCGTTGATATTTAATATTGAATAGAATAATGTATAGTGTAGATAGAAATGCGAAGAAAATGGAGTGAATTAAAACCATTTAACTATTCACACGTATCGAAATAAAATAACAATGGAAAATAATAAACAGTGATAAAATAAACAGCAATTTCTAAAAACCCATAATTTTGTGTCCATTGTGTAAATGTGGTTCCATGTATAATTTTTCCCAAATTAATAGTTTTTAAAAGCATCATACAAACAGTCCAAAATTTGCTTTATTTGAAGTTTATCCTTAAAAATTATGTTGTGACTGATGAAATTACAATGTAAAACAATAAATGTACACAAATCGATGTGATTTGCTTTAATGGATTGAATTCATAGCCGATAATTTGCTAATCTCTATGAAAACAGAATAAATTCAAAACTTTTTGATAGTTTATCCAAAACAATCTTTCATCCTTCGACAGTCCAAAATGATTTATCTTATCGATGATGGTATAAATTTACTTTTTTTTAGATATACCTTAATTATTGTGTACTAAGTTCTTATCTAATCGTATGGAGGGACCATTTCATATATTTATAAAAGAAGTACTTTAATATTTGTTTCAAAAATATTAATTGCCCTAGTTGTGTTTTTAATACACTAAATTTAAAAGATTACTCAATGTTATTAAAACATAAATAATAATATCACGCTTAGTAAAATAGCCTTTAAAATAAATAATTTTGTAGAGGTTTCTTCTCCATTATAAGCACAGCTTTAATGTTTGTTGTTAAAATTCTCTTTCAAGCTTTATGTTTATTTTATCATATTAAGGAGACTTAAATGTAAAATTTTACGATGAGCAATATAATAAATACACTAAGAGGAATTAATATTTTAGTAAATAACAAATTGAATTCGTTATGTTATTTGTGTGATGTGAAAACACAGCCAATTATTGTAATATTTTTCACGTTATATTTATATGAATGAACCTCGATCCTTTCAGCTTGATTCTATAGGAAAGTCAAAAAAACTGCATCCACTTTCAAAATATCGATATAAAAATAACAGTAGCAATCTATCAAATGGATCAAAATATGTATGTCTATTTATCAATTATAATTTCGTGATTTTTTTCCATTTTGTATCCATTGTATGCGATTTGAAAGGAAGCAATTCGAAGAATCGATACGAATAATGAATGATGAAGGTGCGGAGAAATTTATTCATAATTTCCGGATACCTTCGACAGAAAGTCTTATATTATCTTCTAGAAAAGAACAAAGTTTTGCACGCGATCGAAATATATTACATACATATTTAATCAGGTTCACTTCAATAATTAAACACATTATTGTAATCGCATTCTTTTATTGTGTAATAATTAATTAAATAAATAAATGTCGAAAACATTGGATGAAAGTCGCCGTAAATCTAGAATGATAAAAACAGGATTATCAGCCGTTAAAGGATAGAAAATTGGATCAAAATGAGGCTTAAATATAAAATTGCTTTGTCAAAACACCCCAAACGACTTTAAAGACCATTCACCGTGTTTTTTGAGTAAAACGTCTCACCATAATATCCAATTTCAAAATTTGGTAAATATTTACTCTGAACCAGTTTAACGCAAAATAAGACGTCACTGATGAAAGTAAGTTTGACGCGATGTTTTTGATATTATTTGTGAAAGAAAAAGAATAATTAAAATCATTATAATGTCCATTAAATATGCATAATATCAAAATCTGGTAGCGAGTTTTTATATACATATAGTATGTATTGTTCTTGATTTTATTTTGCAAAACGTTCAATTTTATACATATCTCTAATTTATATTTTTTATGGATTGTTCAATATTTGCATAAACCGATGAACTTAAGTAGCCGATAATAACTTATTATTTAACCAAATATTTTAAGAAGTTATTTAATTATTCTATAAACATGTAACATACAGGGTGGACTTGAAATAAGTGAGAATATTTTAGGGGGTGGTGGGGTTTCGCATATATATATATATATATATATATATATATATATATATATATATATATATATATATATCGTGACGCCTTTCCTATTGACGGGATTCCCTTTATAAGGGGTTGGTCAGTTTTTCGCAAATCCCAGGTTTCGTAATTAAATTTCGTAGTTCAAATATAAGCGAAAAAAATAATTTAAATATACTAATTAACAATTAAACAAAAAATAAAAATATTAATAGTTTTTGGAATTGGAGAACTATTACGTGTGTATTGTGCTGTTATATGTTATTAATATATTTTTATTTTTAATTAATAAAAAAATATTAAATATTTTTTCCCCTTATATTTGCGATACCCTACCATCCCCTAAAATATTCTCAGTTATTTAAAGTATACTCTCAATAATAATAACACGTAGGTCGCTATAAGATAAATTATTGTGAGTAAGATTACACTTTTTTTAATAACAGAAATATAAAATTGCTAAAACCACCTGAACTGAAATAAGAGCATTACCATTATAAAATTATTTATCTCAATAAGTATGTTTCGCATGTCAGCTGTTGTCGTTCTTGATAATAAATAATAATTGTGGTGACTTTGAGGCAATGATTAAAGTAGTAAAGACTCACATGCATTGGTATAAAGATTATTCTTTTAGTCGAGAACTAATGAAAGTTAGCAGCTATTTGGCTTCCTTCAGTTCTTGTACGACAAAGAGGATTTTCGGCCTTTGTTCGCATCCATAAGGGAATATCTTTAGAAGAAGAGAAATTTTCGGGCGTGCACTTCGGGGTGAGTCAGGAATCTTTTTCATCAAACCTATCATATTCGATAATAGACATCACCACAATAATCTACAGATAAACTGAAATTCATAGCTATATAAGATAATAGACACACGCGACAGCCATTACTGCGTACTTCATAGAAGCAATATTTTTAATATTATTTATTTTCATTTATTATTATGATACCCTACCACCTCATAAAATATTCTCAATAAGTTTAAAATGGTCATTATTTATATTTATCAGTAAATTAATTAAAGCTTCGTGATGTGACGCATTTTTTGCTTTATTGTTCTTCAATTACATATAATTTGTGTCACCTGTTATTAATTTTGCTATTGATTGGAATTACTTTGTTGTATTGTGATCAAACTTTTTCCATAGGTATTATATTACGAATTGTGTTTAAACAATTCAAAATATGAATTTTTCACGTATTCCTGGTAATATCATTAGGTTTTTTTTTCTTTTGAAAGACCAATTATTTTTTAAACCCATATCCTAAAAACTACAAATACGATTGAAATTAAAACCCGTCCTTGACAGTAGGTACATAAATTTTTGAGGAGACTTTCTTATCGTATTTTATGTACAACTAGGGTAATTTTAATTGAAATTTTAAATTTGTTAATGTTTTCGATGTTCTGCTTGGTTTTTTTAATAGAACGGTTATAAGTTGTTTATTTTTTCATTCAGAAGATGTTTCAGAGTAAATAATAAATAAAATAATTTAATACGGTTTTCATATGATTAACCGCGTGATAGCTCAGGGGATAAGACGCGTGGCTACTAATACTGTGGTCATAGGTTCGGATCCCACTCAAGTCAAGAATTTTTAAATTGATTTGATCGGTTATTACGACTGGGAGATCGGGAATAATATTAATAAAATCCCGATCGATCGTCTTGATCCAGGTTTACTCTGATTTCCTGGATTGTAAGGTAAATACTGAGGCGATTATTAAGTCGGGCAGAGCCGCTCTGTCGGTGACCTGTGTAACTAGTAATAGTTAAGATCACCGACAGACAATTATCACGTTGTTGTGTATAAAAAAAACCCTTTCAAAAAGACCCTTTCTAAAAATAAAAAAAGCTCTTCGGAGCGTAAATAAATAAATAAATAAATAAATATGATGACAACACTCATCACAATATTTAAAAAGCAAGTCTTCCAATAAATACTGTTTTTTTGAGAATTGTCATTTATTATGCATTAATACATATCTCTAATAATATTTGGAAATAAATATTATATTATTATCATTAAAATACCCGTTTAGAGATTTTAGATATGTATTAATTGTAGTAAAATATTATACTTCCATCTGGTAACACTGATGGTTGAGAGAACTGTACATATAACATACACACACGTTCAACAATTATATATATAATATCACCATCGATCTTTTTATTCTATTAATAATGAAAATATGATAAAGTTATTACAGGCAGACACGATAACGAAATTTACTATGCATTCAATCGCCGAAGTGGGTTTCGGTGTAAATTATCGATATTCTTCCCAAAAGAACCTTAATTGTTTAAGTAACAAGTCAGCAGTTTTTTATAAATTGAATATAAACTTCAATACCGTCATACTGCAAAAAGATCTTTAATTGAGAATTGTAAGATTATATAAATTAATACAGGGATTAGACCCAGGTTGAAATATTTTTATATTCTTTGTTTTTAGATTTGGTTGAATCAATTTTCCATTATACCAATTTGGTGTATTATGTATCAATATACAGTGGTACCTTGAGATACGAATTTAATTCGTTCTAGGATATGTCAAAACAATAAAAAAAAGCATTTTTCCCATACAATTCCAAACAAACTGCCATTAATCCGTTCAAGCCCCTCAAAATATCTTAGCAAAAAAATGATTTTCTTAACGTACCACGTGTTTTTGAATATTTTTTTTATGTACATTTTATAAAATCGGCAATGGATAATTTAAGGTTAAAATAAATAAACTAGTAATAACGCACATAATAAATATTTATCGATTATTAATTGATTTTTACATATACACAATTCTGGCGCGAAATTCCAGTAGTGACCTTCCAAATTAAGCTATCATCTATAAAATTATCGCGCGTAAAAATTCGTATCTCAAATTTTCGTCGTATGTCGAGGGAGAAATTCTCGAATATTATTCGTCGTATCTCAAAACATTCGTATGTCGAGGTACCACTATACTAAAAATATTGTTTAATTAACGCGAATTGTCCATAAAGGTTGTTTGTTCTAAATAGGGGTTCTCTCATAAAATATCTAGTTACTGTTTAGGATAAGAAGCATTAATTTCATTGATGTTTAGATTGAAGTACTTCCTTATCAAAAGCTCAAAGCTTGGATCAGGGACAAGATGAGATAACATAGTAATAGTATTAAAGTAATACATGTAACTGATGCACAGTTACTTCACAAAGATATGTAATAGTATGTAAAAGCCAAACATATCGTAGTGTGATTCATTTATTTGCACGTTGACTGAAATCGGGTTTTGGTTGTCCAAGTTGTCCTTCTGAAGTTTTAGCCAGACCCAACCCAATTCAATAATTCAGAAAAGGGATCATTCTGAATGATTCATTTTGCCGAGATACCCTTCAAATAATACAATAGTGTTTTGTATCTCGATTTAGAAACAATTCGCATGACTCTTTTGTATTTTACGAGAGTCATAAATAATGTATGGCGTATTGAATGCATTAGATTATGACTTCCTTTCATTTTTCAAAAACCAAAAACATTTATTTATTTAATGCATTCCGGGTATCTAATGCTATTGATAATATATAAGGATAGACGGAGGATTACTATGAACATAATTTCCATCACAAAGGATTGTATTCTTTTGCACTCAATACTATAATATTTATTTTGTAGTCTTCTCACCCTTAGTGTAATAGTTCTCATTTCTTGAATACGATATCGAAAAGGCGGAAATTTAATATAAATATACAATGTTTAAGGCTCACATAAAATGTGTCGTTTACAAAGTACTTTTAGAAACGAAACAGTGAAGATACGTGTATTTTAATACCATTTATTTAGTAAAAAAAGGGGTACGCGTAAAATCTAATCAGATAGTATCCGAGAGGAAAAAGGATTATCTGAAATACGATACATGTTTTTTATGTTTTACTATTGTCATGCTATTGAACCGTAAATTTGTCTATTTAGAAGTTGATGGTAGTTGCGTTTTAAATTTTGATTATGTATTTTGTTTTCTGGAGAAATCAAATAAACTTGCGAAATCAAATCAAAAGATCGAAATAGTAGACCTAAAAATAAAACCACTGGAAATGCAAAGAATTTCAGCGACTTTTTTCATAGCATTTTTTTTCCATTTACTTGCAGATATGGAAAAAGTATATATTCTGCATAGTTTTGTATAATCATACTCGTTTTTATTGATTTATTTTAAACGTCAAGAAGTTAGAGTACAATTAGGTTCAGCAAGTCATGTTATGGTCTACTGAGCCTCGATCTGGGTTAAATGCTGGGATTTCTGGAGGCTTCTCCTTTTATAATTAAATCCGCTACATGCTTATTTATCAACCTGTAAAATATAACAGTATATTTGAATACTTAATTGGGGATGATTCGTTCATAAATGATGGGAAACCCTATATGAAAATCTATTGATTAAGACTAATGCGGCTTACCGCGAAATACCTTGCGTACAGTAAAATTTTTGAATAAATAATTGATAAGTACATTAAGGATAAAAGCAACGTATACTGCTTTGCTGGTTTTAAATGGTGTTTGTTGCATTTTTAATAATTGGATATTTTTTATTTTGAGTATGCCAGTAGTTTATATTATATATCATAAAAGTATCAGGAAAATACTACGTCGCGACGTATAAAATACTGGTTTATTATTTAACCAGATTATATGATTAATTTAATATTATTTTCCAAAAAATTATTCTTTACAATCACACACAATATGCAAAAGTTGTTTCTTATTCATGGATTGTGATTGAATCGAAGCACAAGATTAGGGTTTGGTCGGTTGAACATTTCTTCTAATTCCATATTAGAACTTCGATTTCCTCCACGAACAGTCACCACAATTCTATTTTTGCATATCCAATTTTCGGTTTCAGTTTTTTTTATAAAGGAAACTCGATTCGTTTTACACTAGATTTATATACAGATAGAAGCTTGCGTAATTTTGATGGATTTGTATAAAAAAATAACTTGTCACCCACCAAATATTGTATGCGAATATATATATTTATGTAAATTTATCAGCATTATTACTTCCTATATTCATTGCAATAAACTTTTCCCATTATGGCAGAAAAGCCATTTCCTTGAAAAATGGAAATTATTGGAAATACTTTTCACATGTATAAAATATTACTGAAAGAGTAGGAAAACCGGTATGCACTATTCTTTTGAATTTTACTGGTTATTTTTGAATTTCTCGTTTTGTATATACCTTATCTTCTACCATGTATTCTTTTTAAAATTCAATTCTTATTCGTACACAACTTCAACTCTAAAATAAATAAATTTTACGATTGTGTATCCACTACCTGTTGCTAAGGTTCAGCTGGTGAATGTGCATTTGCAATTCATTGATTCTGTTATTTTCATAGTAATATTCAATCTACTATACAACTGAAAGAAAAGGCACTGTAAAATAGAATTTGTGAACAAGTGAAGTAAAAATGTTAATATTATTTTTGTTTTATAAGAAAAATTGATCAATTATAAAGGTTCTTTCTTAATAAATTATTCAAGAGTAACTGGGTGCAAATTAGGAGACACAGGTTCAAATCACGCACTAGAGAGAGAGAGGATTATTTTAATTATAAAGGGTGGACTAAATATATATATATATATATATATATATATATTTTTTTTTTTTTTTCGATTATTATTACGATACCCCACCCCCTTAAATATTCTCAGTTATTTCAAGTTCACCCTGTATACAATTTAACTGTTTTTATCTCAAAGCAAAAATACAGCTATATTTATTATATCAAAATAATAATAACGTTATTAAGCTCTGACTACCAATAGAAATAGAATGAGAATGTACTAAAGCGCATCTATTTTTCTGCCAATGTTTTGTTCTTAATTATTATATAAAAATATTATTAAATCTATTGCATACACATATTATTCGTAAGGCATATGTACAAAATGTCTTTTATTCAACTTAAAATAATTAAATGTAAGGAATGGTACATTAAATGTAATACAATCACACATTCATTAATGGTCCAAGTCGGCTAGTTAAACTTTTCAATTATTAATTATTATTTTTAAAAGTTTGCGACTCTCGCGTTTTTACTTATTAGGTGATTGACCGCATGATTTGAATTTGTATTATTATAAGCATACGTCATAGAATTCATGAAACAACAATAGTACGTAAACAAGAACATAACCTCAAACGGCACACGCGGTCAGCAACCTGAGACATTATTACAACATAGTTGTTTTTGTTAATTCATTTGAACTTGACCTTGAAAATGAATTTTGTTTTTGTTATCCTATGATTCACAAACTGTCATTATTAATTATTTTATTATTATTAAATTATTTTTTTATACAAAAAAAAAATTGAGGCCCCTTTTAGTATATTTTTTTAATGATCGTATTGGGATTACATATTCGCCTTTAATTTATTTGAAGTTCAACCAAGGACAGGTTGTATGTATAAAAGGAAAATTATTATTCACTGCAATCGATTTAAATGTAGATTATATATTAACTCATTTATT